>JBBPRJ010000331.1:0-11084 GCA_038092975.1 Chalciporus piperatoides | reverse complement strand
CCTACAGTGGTCGCGATCAGGCTTCATGGCAGTTCGCGGTTGGCGGTATCACGGATGTGACATGCACAACCAGACCCGTATTACCGTATGATACTCGCCGGGCTTGCTGCATTGCAGAGGTCAAGTTTCACTCGTCCCATGATGGAGTCGATTAACATCATGACCCACCAACTAAATAAATGGCATACATACTCAACATCTCCCCGCAAATATGCCTCAACGTCCTCCAAAATCCTGGTACCTTAGTACTGCCTGGTTGTGCTGGCTGCTGGTTGGTTTTAGACCGGCCCGGGTGACAATCAAGGCCTCAATAGAAGTGATCACCGCTCTAGGTTTAGAAACAAACGGGCAGCTCCAGAAAGCACCTGCGCAATATGCCGACTGCAGGGTCGGGTCAACAAGCTCAACATGGACGCACCACATACAGTCATATCGGATCACGATCCAGAGGATATCTTGTCTGCATCTCTCCAGACCCTCTATGACTTCAGTCCGATCACCTTTTCCTCCGCTGGCTCCACTTTCACCTACACACCCAAGCCCTGTCTACTAGTAGATCCCCATCAAGTGAAGCAGATCGAGGTCACCACCCCCGATACACAGCCCTCCAACTGGTCATTGCATGCATCTTCCATCTGGGTCTCGTCCCTGTTCATTTCAGATCACGTCGAAGAGTTGCAGATAGGGTTGTTGTGCGGCAGTCAGAAGGTCATACGCGTGCTAGAGCTCGGAGCTGGAGCAGGTCTTCCATCCATTGTCATCGGAAGCATATATCCGAACGCCTTCGTCACAGTGAGCGATTACCCAGACGACGAGCTAATACGAACGCTCTCCGACAATGTTCGTCGAAATGGGGTTTCAGAGCGTTGTCGTGCTGTTCCCTATGCATGGGGGACGGATATATCCGCGTTGGTGAATCATAGTGGGGGTGAGGGTGGTCATGGAAATGGAAACGATGTGCTTTTCGATATCGTCGTTGCGGCCGACACGCTGTGGAATCCGGAGCTACATGTGCTTTTCCTCGATACGCTTTGCATGTGCCTCAAACGCGACCCGGAGTCGCGTATTCATTTGGTGGCAGGGCTCCACACCGGAAGGTACACCATACAAGCTTTCCTCGATGGGACCCAACAACGGGGGTTGATTATTGAGAGTGCGATGGAAAGGGAAGTCGGTGGGATGCAAACTAGACTATGGGATGTATCGCGCGCAGAAGGTGAAGACGAACGAGAAAGGCGAAGATGGGTCGTATGGATGATCCTCAAATGGGGAAACTCGGTCTAGGTGAGATCACCTGATGTTCATTGCGCGGACAAGTCTGAATTAACTCCAACCGCTTGGAGGTGGTCATCACCCCGAGCGCGGTGAATGCGGAAATTGGTGTAAATGCGATCGTCATAATATACTTTGGAAGGACAAGTCTGAATTGACAGTAACCACTTGGGAGGTCCTAGGACGCAACGTCCTGTAGCCTACGTACAATACAATTTATGATACATCGGCTGTCATGGAATGTCACGCCCCCTCTCGCCGCACCTCCTTCCCGAAAGTCAGGATGTTGATGTGACACTGTCCTTCACGATTTTCCTGTGCACTACCCTCAGCTCAAAGATAACAGAAATGTAATGAGTGGACGTACATCATAGACAACGAGGCCATCCTCGGTAGCGTCCATCCAGCTCATGTTCATGGGATCGATAGTACTTGTCCTGACATATCGGGAACCCCGGTGATCGAAAATGGTACTAAGGGCTGGTAAGCCTTCCTGCCATCTCCACGGTGGCCTCGTGCGCGAGATCGTCCATAAGAAGGGCGCCGTACGAGGATTCAAATCCAAGACGTGCACACGGGACGTGGTGCCACCGACATCGGAAACGAGGCCCTTGAAGTTTTCAATGAACGTGAGTCGTTGACCGCAAAGTCGAACGCTCTCTGCGCGGTCAGGCAGATTAAGCACCATGCAATGGTGCTGCCACTCTTCCCAGCGCACGTCCTCGAACGCATTTGTCAGTGGCTTCAGTTTCGATTGATCGAATATGACGACTATCTTGCGTGAACAACCGGGCGGAACGGAGCGTGGCTTGAACTCTACGAAAATCGCAGTCAGGCGAAGGGAAGGGTCGTGGTAGAATAACGTTTCCGGCGCCGGGGCAAGGTTATTCTTCCAGGACTGGTTAGGACAAATTTCCATGTACGCAATTCCACTCCAAGTCGGCGGGAGTTCGTATGATCTTGTACCTGAGCGATTGGAGACGTGAGAGCGGTAGATTTCGGATATGTTGACCAAAGGAGGACGTCTCCCCCCAGGCTTATCGACCAGGTAGAGGCCATCTGATTGCCTCTCCCACGTGGTGCTCTCATCGGATTCTTCTTCGTCCGGTTGGAAGGCGGTTATGACCCGAGTTTCGTGGATGAGGTCAAAAGAGAGTCGGTCGCAAGTGACCTTGTGAATTGTAGTCAGTCAAAACTGGGTCAATCTCGAGGAAAATAGAACCTACGACGCGGACGGGTTCACCACCACGACGCCAATTGAAAATAATTAGATCTGTGCTTCCTTCTCCGGTTTCTAGTTCTAAACGAGCGGAAACTGCGACAAGGCTGCCGCAAATCTGTACTTCTTCGATGCCAATTCGTTGACCGGGTGGGAGATTACCCCACCAATCGGTTTGGAACTCTAGTCTTCCCTGAGGGGCTCGTGGGTGATCCTGACAGATGAAAAGATTACGGAGGTGTAGTATAACCATTTCAGGAAAACCTCTGTGACAACAATCCATGAGAGTCTGATGCGGGGAAGGTGGAGGCAAACGACTCACGCATCAGGTGGACTGTAGAGCTGAGCCAGGACCATCAACCCCTGAGTAGCGTCGATGGCGACCTTGTGGATCTCGAAAGCCACAGTATGCAGATAATAAGAAAGTCTAGCCTTCGGGACCATCCTAAAGGAGCGTAGCTGATAAACGTGTAGGACCCATTGGAATCCGTTATTAAGGGGGTTCTGGCTGGCATGATAGATGTAGCCGCCGGAGACCCCGATGACTGTAGGTTGGGCGATACGAATCTTGTCTGCGGCGCCTGGCGTTAAGGTAGGCCATCCTCGCTTATATGCGAGAAGGGAGAGGAGTCGTTGCCTCGAGGGACACCCGCCAGGGGGTCCGTCTTTCATGCCACACAGGGCGAGCTCATAACGATAACGGAGATTTGATGACTGGTGGACGATGTCAGATATGGTCTTGGATGCCTTGTAACAAAAAATGTTCAGTGTCGGCGCTTGGAGGGAGAAAGGATAGCGTGACATACATATGAGAAGTTTATTAATGACGAGGGGTCTAGTTGATCTAGGATAGTAAGCAAGAGGTCGCAAGGAAGTGTGAAGATAGACATGACCAGCACGCCAATTCTGAGAGGTGATGTTCAGTTCACCGATTGAGGCACTCATTTATATGTCGGGGCTCTGGCAGGGCTGGTGACGCCCTTGAGCCCAAAGACAAAAGCGTCGGGCCCGCCTCCCTTCGCCGTCGACAAGGACTAAGCGGCGAGCAGTTGGGAAAATACATAAGAATATTGAGAATATTCGTATGCAAGGCGCTCGTACGTAGCGCGGAAGCTTGTTCAGACAAAGTGACCGGGTCCTCGGGGCTCGATTACTGCGAGAGGGATACAATATTAACACGAGTGGCGGGACCGACGACAATAGCCTTCTTGTGAGCCTCGCCATGTCAACGAGTTTCCTGTGAATCGATCCCTCGACTGTTATTTTGCCGGTATCCGTTTTACTCACAGAAGTCACCAACAACAAGGTTGACCACGTTAGGAATGCGGCGTACGCGATAGTTGGCTGAACCGAGCTACACCACAACGGATGGCCGTACGAGATCAGTCTGACAGCGGCGGCGGTACACATACTTACGGCTCTAGAAGTCCAATGGCCAATTGAAGTTCGGACGACAACGTTGTCAAGGACTGCCGCAGTGTGGATGCTGCTTACTAATGGACAATCGTTGTTGGTCATCCACCCGACACCACTCTGTACTAAACGCTCAAGCGTTCATCCATGGTCTGTAAAAAATGCGAATCGGTAGGTCTGATCTCCGTACAATTTCCATTGTCACCGTTGACCTTCTCGACAGAAACTCTCAAAAATCGCCGCCCCAGACCCGTTCACCTCCACCTCCGCTAGCGTTAAGGAGGGCTCAAGGAAGATTGGAGAGAACAAACTTCTAAGTCGTCCGGGTAGCTCGAAGAATAGGTTCCAGGTATGTTTTCGTCTCATGTGGATTCTCAGTCATTGATTAACTGTCTACCCAGCCCTATCAGGGCAAATGCAAGGATTGTAAACAGCCGGTCACACAGAACAAGGCGAAATATTGTCATGGTCAGATCGCATCTTCCTCTGTTGTCATGAATCCCTGCTGATGCCGTTGGTGAACAGGTTGCGCTTATAAAAAGGGTCTTTGTTCAATATGTGGCAAGACCATCCTAGACACAACAGGATATGTCATGTCTAGCAAGTAACCCTTGTACATCTGACGTTCCATACCCTCTGTAGCATATTTTATTGTGTACTTTTCTTCACAGTTAATCCGGGATTTGGTAAATGCATACGGGCGTGGTGGTGGTGGTACGGGATGCTTCAACATTTGCATTTCTCCAAGGATACTTGTCCGCTGAGTCGCGAGAACTGATATAGCGCAAGTTAGTAGTTCATTAGTTCCTATACGTGACAACCAAAAGTACATGGTATGATCCAAGATGTAGTAGGAATGCGAAAGATAATCCAAACACTGGTATGCTACATCTAATTCACTTTCCTCTTCCTCCTTTGTTCATAGATCTCTACGTCGATGGTATCCAGCGTCAAAAAGTCCCAAATCTTGACGTGTTTCTCCTGTCCGTACCGCCTCAACCGACCGACTGCTTGAGTCTCGCAAGCCTCGTAAATCTCCTGACTCGGCGCAAGAAGTGGCGAAAGGAAGATAGCATGGTTGGCGGAGGTAAGGTTTGCGCCGCTAGCACTTTCATCCATGACGTTCAGGAGAAGTACTCGCTCATCACCGTCGTTCTTCTGATACTTCTCCAGGTTCTTGCTCTTCTGAGAGGCGGAACCACGGATTTCGAGGAACTTGATCTTATGCACCTTGAGAGCGTTTGCAACCTTGGCCATGAGGTCGGGGAACTGGACGAATATCAACACGCGCTCTTTCTTGGGTATGGTGTTTCTGCGGCAGTTATCGTGAGTTGTTGCACGGCAGAGTATGACGCAAAACAACGTACTTCATCAAGTCAATCGCCATTTCGAGTTTCTTCCCGAAATGCTTGCCACGCCCATCGCGAGCCTCATCGTCGACACCGAGTGTCTCTCCTTTGACAATGTTCAAGACTCGTGCCGCAGCCATACATTTCCCAGAGGCTGCGTAAACGCACTCCTCGCGATCTGCGCTCTTCCTGACACAGGTCATACATCCCGTGTGTCCACATGATGAGAGAACAGCAACTTCGTCCATCGGGACCTCGTCTCTTCCACAGCCAGGACACGAGATCTTCGGTGGCGTTTCTCGCTGTTTTTGGAGGTCACGGACGACGGTGAAGTATCGCCGAGAACGCACTCGTCCGACAAGCTCCTTGGTCAGCTTGCGGATGTTATGCGTCTGCTCACGGTGGTCCCAGACGAGATCCTTGGTCGCGTTCGACAGGCTCTCGTCTTTTCCTTTTGCCTTGTTCTTCCAATAGTTCGCGGCGAGGACAGGGACCTCAGCGTCGTCGAGCAAAGCCTTGACCACATCCGTCGCTTCGTGATCCCCAACACCTTCTAGACGTGTAACGCGGGCGTATTCCTGGAACATCGACTCCTCGTTGAGTTTGCCGATCTTCTTTTCGCGCTTGACACCCTTCTTGAGTTCGTCTAGCAACTCATCTTTGCATTCGTCTAGTTGCCTCGTACGATCCTTGACGATGATCTCGCAGGCTTTCATGGCGTTTTCCTTTTCGCTGCCTTCAGAAGTATCCAAGTCGAAGTGAGAGCAGCGTTTCAGAAGCGCTTCCTCAGCAGTTCTAACAATAACATTAACCATCAACGTGAATTCGAGGTCAGAATTCTTGATACGTACTTGCTTTCGCCGAGGGCGTTGTTCAATCGCTTCTCTCGGTCACTCTCGGTCTTCTTCGTCCGCTTGATGGTCATGTCTAGAGCGCGCAAGTGATGTTCTAGTTCTAGGTAGATAGCACGTTCTGCAGCCGGAAGAATAACCTTTTGTATCTCGAACGTGCAGGGAATTTCATCGATCTCAGCGATATTCTACAAACGAGATGAGTTGACGCCCTTGAGGAGAGAAAAAGAATACAAACCTGGCGAACGAAGGTGTCAAGGAAAACTTGACCGACAGCATGGCGATGGGCGTGCCATTCTTGAGTATGAACTTCGCGGAAGGAGTGGAAAGCTTCCACCTCTGGAAGAACTGTTAGTCGCAACGAAGTGACACAAGAACGAAGAACGAACTCGTCTGTTCCCTGATACGCTTCTTGATCATCGCTGACTGACCCTCGCCATCATCATCGATACCCAAGTGAAGGCTCAAATGGGCTGCGATAGTTTTGACAGCGCCGAAATCATGGATCGGTGGAGTACCGGACAACACCCAGCGACGATCAGCCGTCAGCTTCGTGACCATGGAGTGCACTTTCCCGGTCAGATACGTGTATTCGTCGACGACAACGCGAGCAAAGTGGAAGATCTCCAAAGGAGGCGACCGCATCTGCGTCCAATCCCTCCTCACCTCAACGGATTCGAGGTGCCAAGGATCCGTGTCTTCTCGACGTTTTTGCTTCTTGGCGGGAGCGTCTTTGGTGCTTGCAGCCTTTCTCTTCTTTCCGTTCGACTTTTCGGAAGTCGGTGATGACGGTGGCTCGTCGACATCCATGCTGTCATCGTTGGATTTCGAGGAGCTCGACGCTTTGCCCTTGCCCTTGCCCTTGCCGCTGGGGGCTTTGGCGTTGGGTTTGGGTTTGGATTTGCCTTTCCGCGGCTTCTCGTCTTCCGACTCTTCGTCAGATGCTCCACCGGTCGAAATCTCATCCTCGGTCGTTGGGGGAGGGGTGGGTTTGCCACGAGAGATCTTCGACTTCTTGACATTAGGAAGCTCGTCCTCGTCATCGCTGACGACAAATACTTCCTCCGGCTCATCTGCTGCGCCCTTGTCCTCGTAATCACTTGCATCGTCGCCCGCTTCATCGTCGTCGGAGTCGATGACAATGACTTTCGAGGCGTTCTTGCGCTTGGGTCTAGCAACAGCGACAACATCTTCTGCGTCCGATGTGTCCCTTGTCTCTTCAACCTTGCGTTTCTTGGAATTCGAACCGAGGACAACTTCAGGCGTTTTGCCAGACGGGGCGGGTTTGGCCGGGAAACTCTGCTTCGCGATAGGCTTGGTCTTGGCTTTCGCCCCTTGGTCCTTGTTCTCAGCAGCAGCAGCGTAAGACTTGCCCTTGAGGCGTTTGGATGCCACGAAGAACTCGGCCTCGAGTTCTTCCTCTGAGAGTAGTCGCGTCAGTCCTGACAATGACTCCGGCTGGGGCGATGAACGGTGGCTTACCTCGTCTGCGCGCCTCGCGTATGGCTTTCATGACACTATTGGGACCTTCATCTTTGAGACTTTCCACCTGCTTCTTAAGGGCGTCCAAGCACATCTCGAGCCGAGCATTAAAGTATCGACCATCCTGAGAAGGGAGTGTTCCACCCGCCGCGAACGACTCGAGGTTGGCCAGGTACACGTTACTATGGAACAAATTGGAAGCAACGATGATGAGATCCGCTTCCTGAGCCTGCTTGATAGTCAAAGAGTTGATCTGCGTGGCCGTAGAGATGACCACCACATTCTTGAAGCGCTTCGGTGCGAACTTCTGGGATTCCGATTTCCATTGAAGGGTGAGATGGGGTGGGACGATGGCGAGCGTAGCTTTGATGGGGACCTTGCCGAAGATGTCTTCCTGTTTCTCAAACTGCTTTTTGACTCGGCCGTAGGAGCAATCGATGAGGCCGAGGGTGATGGCGGTCTTGCCATAACCGACTTGGTCAGCGAGCACTCCACCCCTGATCTTGACAGGTCGCTGCGCCCGACCCTCAGCACGCCAACCCAAAGGCTCGAGAATAGCTTCTGAAATCTCCTCCTCGACGAACGGAGGAGCGTCGATGTTTTCACGCTCAAGCATCCAGGTTAGAGAGCGCAATTGCTCCGGGCGGAGGTCAAGCCGGAAATTGGGCGGCTGATTATGTTCTTCGTCCGACCTATTGCTCTGGAGTGTGAAGGTCCGGAGTGGAATCTTAACAGCGGGGGCAAAGTCAGCGTCTAGACGCCATGAAAGGGTAGGTGGTTCCGGGCGGTTTTCAGAAGGGAGCCGAGACAGAGCGCGATGAAGCAGTGAGGCAATGTTGAGGCCTACTTTTACCACGCCGATGTTGTTCTCCAAACAAAGTTGGGTGACGAATGGGCTAGGGCGAAGCTTGAGATCACGTTCGTATTGACCAGCTTCCTGGGAATCCTCGATGGCAACGATTTTCTTTCCGGTCTTGCTCCACTTGATAGTGGGTGGCGTCGGGGCACAGCGCTGGCAGCGGCATAGCCCTTCTGGCGTTTCTACAGGCTGCCACTTGTCTAGACGGTCGTCGACATGCCGAATGCGTTCCAGTAGCCAGGCCAGTGAGCGGAACGTAGCACGCTCGTGGAGCTTGTCAACTTCCCTCCATGCTTGTCGCGGCCACTCAGGACCAGCATCGTCGTCAAGAGGGACAGTGCAAGACAGTAGCGCAACGGCTCTTGCGCAGGATTCTGTGTCGACGCCTACTGTCAGAGAGCCCTGTGGAACAGCAAAATGTGCGCCAGAGGGCTGCGAAGGCTACGACAAACAGTGTATGAGACCACGCGCAGGACACGCGAATCATAAACCTACCTTCAACGAAACCTCATTCGAAGACGCCCAAATCACGGGTATGTGACACACGACGGATTGATCCCCCTGGACGTCCGACTGTCTCCAAGAGCCAGCCAGTTTGCAGACGATTGGCCTGAACTCGCCATAATCGTATCTTCGAATGGCAGTCGTAAATACGAACGCGTCGTCTTTAGGGTCACCGCACCGCGTTGGGTCGAGCATCATGAACAACGGTGGCCGTTCAAGGTCCTCGGGAGTGGACTCTCGCTTGTGAAGCGCTCCGCAGGCCGTACCGCACTTGTCCAAGAGAGTATATGTCCCTGAAATGTCGCGGTCAAGTAGGGATACCTTGTCCGAAGGCACCGTGATCTTCAGTTGTGAATGGACACGAGCATCCCTGAATTCTTCGTCTAGCAAACCAAGCCGTGACTCCCAGGAGGGTACGAGCGTCCCCTCACCGGTGATGGCTAGGCTGATCTCGCTGTTGTGAGGCAAAGCGAATTGCCAGGTACCCTGCAGTAAGTCACCCTCGCATTTGAATCTAGCGACGGGGAGCTGGAGGAGACGACGAATCTCTGCATTCGCAGGCTCGCTCTCCAGAGGCATTGCGTATAACCGCCACTCCGTCTGTTTGGGGTCGAGGTACAACTCGAGCGAAGCTGATGGGGACTGGTAGACGGCAGACCAAAGCTCTTGTCTCTTGAGCTCGACGAAGCGAAGTTCCGAGCCAGTGGCTCTAAGGACAGCAGAACGCCAAGCGACCCAACGCTTCTCGGGTATGGTTACGCTGGAAGCGGATTTGAGGTTGTCGAGTAGCTCCTCGGTGGTGCCAGTGACTGACAAACACATTGGGAGAATGGACTTCAGCTTCCTGATGAAGGCTCCGGATTGAATCCGAGGAACTGTCTGCACGTCGAGAGGCTCGAAGTTGTGTTCCGGTCGTCCTGCACACTTCTTGCAGGAGGAGGAACCGCAATCCTTGCAACGGAGTAGCTCCCTCTGGGTGATATCCTTTCGACCTTCACAGAGACAAAGTCGAACGCTTCGAGTCGCGTGGTCAAGCACGTCCTTCACCGAGTCCATCTTCATCGCTGACAGATCCAAAGGTCTTTCGGCCAACTGCTCGAGCCCACAAATTCGGTCCTCCACAGCAGTATACGGGGCGGCATCGACATCCATGACATCGTCCTGAGATGGAGACGGGGAATCCATCCTATTGAGCCTCTTCATCTCATACGTCTCCTTGTCATCTCCCGCCTTCAGAAGCTTCTTGCCCACGACTAGCGCGGCAAGTATACAAGCACCAACGACTGTTGAAGACATGGCATTCCCAGCGAGATCGGCAAGCTCATCCTGGCTTTCTCGCGTTAGGAGTAGCTTGTCCACAGGGAGACCCTGCATAGCAAGTGCCTCGACCCCGACCATAGGGCCACCACGGTTGGCAATATAAGGAATCATGGACGGCGTGAGGCAGGGACAAATGCCTGACTTGCTCGAGCCGGTTGAACGGTCGACGTTTTGTGAAAGATTCCAGACAAGGCTAGGAACGTCAGCACGGGCTACAATCGACAGGGAACCTACTCACGTCTTATACGAGGGATCGACGCCAATTTTCGCAGAACGGAGGAGACTGATGTCCATCAAATCCCAGACACGCTCCACTTGACGCAGTCCCCAATCTTGCCAAGCAAAGTCGGGCATACGACAAGCACCACCTTACATCCACAAGGTTGAGTACATGGTTCGAGATATACCACGAGACGCTCACCTTCTTCCCAGTTAGTCAAGGGACGTTTCGGGCCCAGCGCCTCTTCCAACCTAGCACGCGCATGTCTGGACTCGCACCGCGTCCAGTCAATACGTCCAGATCTCGATTCTGACACGCCCCCGCTATCTTGAACAAGCTTCTCTCTTGCCTGGTGTATGCGCACGTCATCTGATGGAAGAAGAAACGCGTCCAGGGTGGATGATGCTGGTCTCTTCAACTTCTTGGTAACCCATTCCTTCCACTCTGCCGGCATCTGGGACCCCTTCTTGTCGACAGCAAGCAAATAAACGCGCGTACGCGTGTGCGGGATATAGTACTGTTTCGTGTCCACTCGAATGAACTCAGCACTGTAGTTCTGTCTGTGGAAGTAGTCTTTGACTCGATCCCATGGCGC
>JBBPRJ010000330.1:0-11089 GCA_038092975.1 Chalciporus piperatoides | reverse complement strand
GGGCTTTCTCGAGTACGGTTGGGAAAGAGAGGAAACGGAGGGTGTGACCTGTTGGTGCGGTATCGAAAACGATGACGGAGTATTCCATGGATTTCACATGCCTATGGGTTGAGGTGAGGTGGCGTTAGAAGGAGAACAGGAGGGAAGCAAGAGATGTTACTTCATGATTTCGGCGAAACTCATGGCTTCGTCTACACCCGGGATTGCAAAGGCGAGATCTTGCATCATCGAGCCCATCATTCCGTTTTGGTCAGCTAGCAAGCGAAGCAAAGAGACGAAAATGTCAGCACGAACGTAATGGTGGCATAAACACGAGGGCACTTGGAACGTACATTGCTCGACCATCTCTTGAATCGCGCTCGTAGGATCTATTTCCATGGCAGAGAGGTTATCGAATCCGTTGACCTTGGTAGCATCCTTGGAGAACTTTTGGCCAAAGGCGTCGGAGAGGTTGTGTGCGGGATCTGTGGACTGGATGGAATAGGATTGGTATATGGTGGATGAGAGGGGTAGATGGGACTTACGATGAGGAGGACGGATTCACGGCACTGAGCGAGTTGGATGGCTAGGGAACATGAGGTGGTGGTCTTGCCTGTGCATCGAAGCGTTTGCTATCTTTCACGACAAGTCAAGTCGGATCGCTTACCGACACCTCCCTTTCCACCTATGCACAGTAGAACGAAATGAAGACGAACGTTGGGTGAACCGGACGAGAAAGAGCCTTACCGCAGAATATCCATTTCAGCGATTTCTGGTCCAAAATATTTTGCAGTGTGGGTGGCAGCGTGTCTGTCATTTCGTGTGTTCGTTAAAAGTAGAGAAAGAGGATGGCAGGAGTGGAATGGAACGTTGTCGGTGGACGCGTGTTCTAAAGTACTGTGCTCGGACTGTAAGCGACGTCCTGATCGCGGTTGCAGTGCAGCGCTGGCGGACACTCCCGACTTCTACTTCCTACTCTGACCTTCTAGAGGCTACTACTGCTGGTCGAGACTCGAGGGTACGTACTACGAACGTATCAGTCGACGACAAACCTTTATCATGGGCGACAACAAGTTATCATTTCAAGGTATGGCTTGACTGGCAGATATGTGTCGCAAAATCACATCGAGATCACATATCGTTTGATATAGCCCTCCAGCTTGCAAACGAGCAACGTAGCGCATACGGTCTTCGATACAATGACTTTTCGCGATACAGGAAACACTGTGGAAATAGGACCCATCGTCTAAGGTCAACGCTCAAGATGACCCATGGCAAGGGCAGGGATTTCAAGAAACTTCCACCATTAACCACGGAAATTATCAAAGAGGGACAGTGAGCGCTCCTCTCCCTTTTTTTGATAGCGTGATACATATTAATCGGTCGTGCAGTCTCCAACTTCTTCTACTCGAAGCCGAGCGGGCATGGGCATACTCCCAAGATCTCGTCGCGCAGTCCCTACTTCCAGCAAATGAAGGACACGCGGGTACTCTCCGTCACAGCGCGACAGGCCGATTCAGACGTGCAGTACACTGGTCTACCCAACTCCTCTCCCACTGTCAATCTCTCTACGCATCCTCCCGTCTGAAAGCCTCTTCGCTTATCCAAGTCACCATCTACACGCTCATCCTGAATGGTCGATTCCTGCGCTTCCGCGATGATTTCGAAGACGCGCTTATCCAGCTATGCGTTGCGAGAAGTTTATTGGACGAACTTGCAGACAGGGCGGAGACAAGCAGAGATCAGGCTCTCGCGACGCTTTTTTCGGACGAGATCGGGCCTGAGATCAGGTATTGTGCGCATGAACTTGGGAGGGATAAGGCGTATGACGTGGACGGGATCGTGAAGGAGCTTGCGGGGAAGCATCGGGGAGAGATCATGGGGGGTGATGGATTGATTAAGGTGTTTAGAGGGGAAGAAGGTACGGTTGGGGGTGTTACCGGGAAGAAGACGTTGGAGGCGTTGTTGTGGGAGGGGCAGCCAGTGCCGGTGAGGAATCCGGAGTTAGTGGATGTGCTATTGAAAGTTCAGGACGCGGAGGCGAAGCTTGCTGGTCCTCGCGATGGAGGAGAGAGTGGATCGGTCGATGACAAGGGGAAGAAGAAGGGGAAGGTACAGAAGGGTCATGTATCGAAAAAAGGCGTTGCTGCTTACGACGCTGTCCTCCTCGCATTGAGTGATGCGGAAGACGTTGCGAGAAAGTTGATGGAAGCACAGCAGGTTCGTTTGCTGTCTACTTTTTCGCTCGTGCTGACCACTTTGTTAATAGAATGTCGGCACATCGTTCACCTCTGCAGCTGGCACGCGCGACATTCAGTTTGTGCACGCATATATCGTCTACCAGCTGTTGTCGCGGCGCATTCAGCGAGATCTTGTACTCGTTAGCACGCTGCTCAGTTCACAGGTGCCTCGCACGCAGGTGTCGCCAAAGACAAAGAAGGAGCAGGTGGACGCAAGGTTGTATCCTGCGATCGTGAAGTTACTGGAGACGGTTGTGCAGAGTCTAACGCAGATGCGAAATCTGAGCATCGTGGACGAGAGTCCGGACCTTGCGTCTGCCATTGAAGCAAGGCTGATTTATACGAGAGCACGCCGGTATGTGTCGCAGAATACACCGAGTGAGTGTTGCCTAATTTTCGAACAGGTGTTTCTTCCTCGCACAGTGCTATGTTGCCGTCAAAAAGTACGCGGAAGCAATGACGCTGATACAACATGCTACATTGCATCTACGTGAAACGCACAGCGTTCTTTCTAGCCTTGCTGGTATTGCAACACCTGCGGACACGTCGTACCCGCTCGCGATCGGAGCCATCGATGCGCTTGAATCGACGGTCTCTGCAGCTGCTTCCAGCACGAAAAACGAATGGTTCGCATACAACGGCGGGGCGCTCGACATTGCTCCGAAGGCATACAAAAAGCCGTTGTTCTTTGACATTGGGCTAAACTACGTGCAGTTGGACATGGATCGACTACTAGAACGCGCAGGGAAGATGCCGGCTCCAAAGGAAAAGGAAGAGGTTGTTGCACCTGCCAAGTCTAGACTTGAGGAGGAGGTGGTGAGACCAGAGACACCTGAGCCAGCTGGATCAGCCAAGGGCGGACTCGGTAGTCTGCTTGGCGGCTGGTGGGGTCGAAAATAAATAAATGAATGAATTTCGGTTTATGATGCACGTGACGTGTTTATTTAGATGAATTCTCACGCCATCTGTTTTGTGTTTGAGAGGTCGTTTGGCGAAGAACGAGAGAGCGCGAGTCTGAGTCTGAGAGCAGAGCAGATGTCGACTCAAGTTCAGTTCGGTCAACAACAACAGCAGCAGCAAGTTCTACAACAACGACAGAACCAGAACCAAAAAGACAAACTTCAATACATCGTCGCTGTATGTTTTCTTTCCTCCTCGTCCCGTTCCATCTCTCACACCCACACAGCGTGTCCGGGATTTGAGGCAGGCCGGTCACACTCCAGAGTCCTCTCCTGAACTCCGAAGCTTTCTCGCTTATCTCGCCGCGTTACAGCAACAGCAGCAGCATCAACAACACATTCAGCTCAGTCCGTCCCTTTCTTTCTCTCCCTCTCTCATAAGCTCATCCACCAAAGACGGTGCACATCCACAGCAACACTCGCCGTTTTCAAACGGACATGTCCCTCATCCACCCTCAGAGCCTGTTCTGAATGGCACTCAGCTAGCCACATCCGCTGTTCCCTCCCCCACAGCTCCCCATAATGGCCCGACGCCCGCCCAATCCATCACGTCGGGCCCGGTGCCTAGTGCGCCTCTGCCTCCCTCTACTCCCGTCTCTTTCTCCCCCGATCAAATAAATGCCCTTCGCGCACAAATCATGGCATTCAAGCTTATCTCTCGAGGGGCACCCGTGCCAGACCATCTGCAGCATGCAATCAGACCACAGAACTCTGTTGTCGCAGACCTCGACAAGATGCTAGCACCCAACGAGGTCGGGACGAAAATCCTGGATGCGGCCGTAAAGATGCAAAAGGGCGTCGTCCCGTCCACATTCCCCGCCACCGCACCTGTCCCTCCTACCCAAGGTCCATCAACCGAGACTCCTGCACAGGACGAAGAAGCACCCGGGACTCCACTGCCGAATATCTCTCCAGGCGATTTACCAAAGGGGTCCTTGCTTGAAGACGACACGAACTCGGGTGTTTACCCGTACAATGCTTTTCGTTTGCCTTTCACTCACCTGACTCGCCCTGCTGATGTGGACCCATCTTTATTCGCAACTCGCCTCCAAAGGCTTTTGATCCCGTCGCTGATGCCTCCGGGTCTCGATGTCCACCAGATCATTAATGAGAGGGATCGCTTCATTGAATCTCGCATTGCACAGCGGATCCACGAACTCGAAAGCATGGATGCGATGATGGGTGACGGCGGATTCGACAGTCTCGCGGACAACATCCTCGGGCAAGAAAGGGCTATGGCGGAGATGAGCACCGGACCAGACGACGCTCAGAACGCTCTCGTTCCGTCTTCTCATTCTTCGCACCCTGCTGTGAACGCGCACGGGAAACTGCGCGCAATGATCGAGCTCAAGTCTTTACGCGTTCTCGAAAAACAGCGCTCCATGCGTGCTCTCGTAGCTGAGCGCCTTATCCAAGGCACGTTGCTTCCACTCAACCGTGCAGATTTCCGGCGCGTACGCAAGCCTACCCTTCGCGATGCACGCATGACAGAACAAGCGGAACGTCGACAACGCGTCGACCGCGAGAGGCGTGCAAAGCACAAGCACGTCGAGCAGCTCGGTGTTATCTGCGCTCATGGTAGAGAGGTCATTGGAACATGTCGCCAAGCCCAGGATCGCATTACCCGCCTCGGAAGAGCTGTCATCAGCTTCCATGCTTACACTGAGAAGGAGGAACAGAAACGTATTGAACGTATATCGAAGGAGCGTTTGAAGGCGCTCAAGGCTGACGATGAAGAGGCGTACATGAAACTCATCGATACCGCCAAGGATACTCGTATCACGCACCTTCTTCGCCAGACCGATTCATATCTCGATTCCCTCGCTCAAGCCGTCGTTGCACAGCAAACTGAACATGGTGTACTGGAATTCGAACCAGAAGGCACGCCGCCAAACGAGGCTACGTTCGGCGCTCAGGTATCGGCAGACGTAACCGAAGATAAGACCAGGGTGGATTACTATGCTGTCGCTCACCGGGTATCGGAGAGGATCACCAAACAGCCTTCGTTGCTCGTTGGTGGTACCCTCAAGGATTACCAACTGAAAGGGTTGCAGTGGATGGTCAGCCTGTACAATAACAAACTCAACGGCATTTTGGCAGACGAGATGGCATGTCCCCGCTTCTTGAATCCATATATGCTACTCACCTCGCATACAGGGTCTCGGAAAGACGATTCAGACCATCTCTCTCATCTCATTCCTGATTGAGGTCAAGAAGCAGCGCGGCCCTTACCTTGTCATCGTTCCGTTGAGTACCATGACGAACTGGTCTGGTGAATTTGCCAAGTGGGCTCCGGCCGTGAATATGATTTCCTACAAGGGCAATCCCACCCAGCGTCGGAATCTGCAAGCACAGTTGCGCATGGGCCAGTTCCAAGTTTTGCTGACGACCTATGAGTACATTATCAAGGATCGCCCAATCCTATGCAAAATTAAATGGATTCACATGATCATCGGTGAGCATACACGCTGGCGTTGTCTGGAATATGTGAATTAATCCCCTCGTCATCAGATGAGGGTCACCGTATGAAGAACACGCAGAGTAAGCTGGCGCAAACGCTCACGCAGTACTATCACTCCCGTTACCGCCTCATCTTGACGGGTACCCCTCTTCAAAACAACCTTCCTGAACTCTGGTCTTTGCTCAACTTCGTCCTGCCCAAGATCTTCAACTCAGTCAAGTCCTTTGACGAATGGTTCAACACGCCGTTTGCCAACTCCGGTACTGGGGACAAGATCGAGTTGAACGAAGAAGAGGCTCTCTTGATTATCCGTCGTCTGCACAAGGTTCTTCGTCCGTTCCTTTTGAGGCGATTGAAGAAGGATGTCGAGAGCGAACTGCCCGACAAGGTCGAGAAGGTCATTAAGGTCCGGATGAGCGCTTTGCAATCGCAGCTGTACAGGCAGATGAAGAAGTACAAGATGATTGCCTCCGGAAAAGACGGGAAAGGGTGCGTATTCCCTGGATGCTGTCGACGCTCAGATATTTACCTCTGGTCACAGGAAATCTGGGGGTGTCAAAGGCTTAAGCAATGAGCTCATGCAACTTCGAAAGATCTGTCAGCACCCTTTCTTGTTCGATAGCGTCGAGGACAAGGTAAACCCGAGCGGACTTATCGACGACAAACTCGTTCGTTCGTCCGGTAAACTTGAATTGCTCTCTCGCATACTTCCCAAGTTCTTTTCTACGGGCCACAGAGTAAGATTCTTCCCTGCTTCGTACTTATCTAACGACCCGCTGATGACGGATTCGCCCCAGGTTCTCATCTTCTTCCAAATGACCAAAGTCATGGATATCATGGAAGACTTCCTCAAGACGATGGGATGGAAATATCTTCGATTGGACGGCGGTACAAAGACTGAGGAACGTGCGGGACATGTCGCCATGTTCAATGCCAAGGATTCGGAGTACAAGGTGTTCATCCTGTCAACGCGTGCTGGTGGTTTGGGGTTGAACTTGCAAACTGCCGATACCGTCATTATGTGCGTTGCTGTTCCTATCTTTGCGATGCGCAGGCTGACGAGGATGTAGATTCGACTCTGATTGGTAGGTCCCGATCAACTGCTGAATTACTCGAGCAACACTAATGATCTCGTCTACCACAGGAATCCTCACGCCGACTTGCAAGCTCAGGATCGTGCTCACCGTATCGGGCAGACCAAGGCCGTCCGTATCCTCCGTTTCATCACCGAGAAGAGTGTCGAAGAGGCCATGTACGCCCGTGCACGGTTTAAGCTTGACATCGACGACAAAGTCATTCAAGCCGGTCGTTTCGACAACAAGTCGACCGTGGAAGAGCAGGAAGAGTTTTTGGTAGGTGTTTATGGCCTGATCACCCACTCACATTCTGATGTGTTTGTACTCTTTTTCTTTACAGCGATCCATTCTCGAAGCTGATCAAGAGGAAGAAAACGAAGAGGCCGGTGATATGACCGACGAAGAGTTGAACGAGATGATCGCTCGTAACGACGACGAAGTCGTCGTGTTCCGCGCCATGGACGTTGCCCGCGAACGTGAAGCCCTCGAGCACTGGCGCGCTACTGGCAAACGCGGTCGTCCACCCCCACCCCTCATGCAACTCGAAGAACTCCCTGAGTGTTATCAGACCGATGAACCTTTCGAACCCAAGGAGATGGATGACGCGTTGGAGGGTCGTGGGCAACGACGAAGAAACATCGTGAATTATAATGATGGCTTGAGTGACGAGCAATGGGCGATGGCTGTTGAGGATGGGGAGGATCTGCAGGAGTTGGCGGATAGGACGAGAGGGAAGAAGGAACGGCGGGCGGCGAATAAGCTGATAAAGGAGAGTGAGACGCCTGGGAGGGGTACGCCTGTGAGTGAGACGGATGGTCGGGGTAGGAAGCCTAGGAAGGGCAAGGCGAAGATGGTCGAGTATGAGACGCCGGCTCCTTCGAATAAGCGGAAGAGGGGGATGAAGTCGATGTCTGTGACGCCGTCTGTCAATGAGGAGGAAGAGGAGGATAAGGATTCGGTGAGTATATATTCAGATGTCGAGATGTGCGGAGGTACTGACACGGAGACTGTTTCGGTTAAGAAACGGCGCAAGACAAAGGCGCCTGATGTTCCTTCTGGTATGAAAGATCGGATGAAGAAGGCTTTCAACGAGATTCTGAAGGCGGTCCTTGCGTGCGAGGATGCAGATAGACGGAAACGTTGTGAATTGTTCCGTGAGCTTCCAGATAGGAGGGTGCGTTGTAGGTTTTGCTCCAGACAGACGCGGCGCTCACTTATTTCACTAGGACTACCCCGACTATTACCAACTAATCACCCAACCCATCGCCATCTCTACCATTCGCAAACGTGTCAACGCCGGTACTTACAAGAGCGTCACGCAATATAGAGAAGACTGGAAACTCATGTTCGACAATGCCCGGACGTACAATCAAGAAGGGTCATGGGTCTACATCGATGCTGAAGAGATGGAAAAAGTCTTCCACGCCGCACTCACCAAAGTCACTGTTGGTACGGATCTCCCGGGTGCCGTTCCCGCAGAGATTCAACCTGCGCCATCGACGTCTGGTTCGTACGATTCTGCGTTGACACCGATGGACGATGACGAACGTCCACAGCGTGGACGAGCGAGGAGCGCTGGACGGAAACAGGTGTTGAGTGATGATGAGGAGTATTTGACGAACCCGAGTGATGAGGAGTGACGAGGGGGTAATACGTAGCTGTGATTTTTCATTCTTGTATTCCGTGTAATATTTTCTCTCTCGCACTAGTTATTGTTTCTGTTCATTTGAACAGCGGGTGTGCTCATTGAGTAGATTCTTGGACATGCGACGATTATCAGATAACTTGGCATCGTTCAGTGATGTCACTTCCGATGCCCAACGCAGACGCGGATCATGATCATGCCAGCTTCAACGTCGATGTTCATCTCAGATGGATGCGGGAGGCAATGACCATGGTAAGCCTCTTCACCCAAAGACATGGCTCTCAACTCGACGCCGAAACTGGCACAGGCAGAGGAAGCCCTCGCCGCAGGTGAAGTACCTGTAGGTTGCGTTTTTGTTCGAGATGGCAGGATCATCGCAAAAGCACGTAACAGAACGAATCAACTCCGAAACGTATGTGTCCTTCATGTCTAAATCCTAAATCCCTGTGGCCCGCGAATGACTGTGGTCGGGACCCTCCTCGTAGGCTTCAAGACATGCTGAACTCGAAGCCATCGATCTTATTCTCCAGGACGAGTCCCTCACGCCACCATCCGGGTCTTCAATGACTCGGACCCGGTATCCCTTGTCAGATACGACCTTATACGTGACTGTCGAACCATGTATTATGTGCGCGTCTGCTCTTCGTCAGTTGGGGATCAAAGAGGTATTTTATGGATGCGAGAATGAAAAGTTTGGAGGATGTGGGAGTGTTTTGGGAGTGAATGAAGGGTAAGCGTGTTCCGAGTCTTCGTCAACTCGTTGTAGGAGAAATGAGGGGCTGATGGTCGCGTTTCTTTCGATAGCCTCGAGCACCCTGTTCATCCATCCTATAATGCTGTCGGGGGGTACCTACGAGAGGACGCCATTATGATACTTCGTCAGTTTTATGTCACCGAGAACACAAGCGGTTCGTATTCCCATTCCCTCACAAATACCCCTTTCCCCTTCATCAACTCTTTATCATCCGGACTTTTTCCTCGTTTGTTGGACAAACGCTAATACTCTCTACCTTCTTTTTAGCTCCTGTCCCAAGACAAAAAGCTACACGTGTACTGAAGACGGAGGTTCAACCCAAGTCCTCGAGTTCTGGTTGAGAGACCCCTTTACGTTTACATCAGTACTGCGGTAGGTACCGCGGGCGTTTTTCGGTGGGAATAATCATCGTGCACGATCGATTAGCACACGACTAGTAAACCTGTAGTTGTGGGGGCAAACCTGGACAGACTCTTTTCTCAACCGTAACTGGGTCAGTTCATACCTTACTGAGTTACGCGGCGTTCTGGCAACTCTGATAGCACTGTATTCACAGCGAACTGACTTACTCCGTCCGATGACGGATCAACAGTGTTTAGGCGCTCATCGACATCGGTGGCGCAGTCTACCTGTGGTATTCACCACCTGGCTGTGATCTTGCGACAAACGAGTCTCCATGCCGAGTTATGCGGCTGGGTCTCCCGACTCGCATGGTCTACGAATCAGTCGCCCGTTCGTCTGGGATTCCACAAATTCTTCCTTTGCATTGGTTAGCGATTACCCTGTGTATATCAGGGGGGAGCGCGATCCGCTCTCGTATAAAGCTGACAGTCAAATCTCAGCATGTGCATCCGTAACTCGAATACCTCTCAAAACAACCTACGTGATGAGTTGTGGCTTCGTTCTCACACGAGCGGAATACTAGCGGAATGTAGGTCCAGCAGTGAATCACACTGATGCTCATTCAATATCGTTCCAACCAGGAGTGTTGCATTCACTCGAGCGCATCCAATGCAGTACTTTCATCAGGGTTCAGTGGGTAAACTATTCATGATGCTTGGTTGGATCCAGCCAGGGATTTGACAAGGTGGCATGAGAATTGGATTGTTAGAAAAATGATATAGTTTGTAAATGTACAAACGAAGGTCTTCTGAAGGGAAGGGCTAACAGGACGATGTACCACTGATCGCTTGTGATGTCATATGACTCCACGCCGGCTTGCGGAGGCTTCTCCAGGCGACACTGTGGCGGCCGCCCATGGGACTTCATTGAAATTTGAAAGTTCAAACACTGACTTAGGAACGCGGTCGCGGGAAAATTTCGGGGCTCGAGATTGACGATGTCCTGTCGTTGACATCCAAGCGCTGCGCTGCATTAACATCTAAGCGAATCACCTTGGGAAAAGACGAGCAACTACCTGAGACATTTGCGCATCTACGTGTCGAAGAAGGAAGGGTAAGCCCGGGCCATTGATATTGCGGTGCTATGCTCAATTTACTGAGAGATTTTGCAACAATTACTGGTTCGGTGATAGCATCCTACTAACACATATGCTTAATGCTGTCGGTGATCATCGATCATCGATCAGGGGTCACCGGCTCAGACGGACGGTCCGGTCTTGCGAGGGTGATTCAAGTTCAGTACGTACGTACCTCTGGGTACCTGTGGCTTTACCGGACTGTCAATGGAGCAGTCAGAGACCGCCGAAATCCCCGCATCCCATGATTGAACGCGCTGTGGAGGTGATCATGATCAGTGCCTCGGAGTACGACCCGAGCCATACACACATCGAAACTTTAAAAATCAATAGCATTTCATCCGCATTCCCGTTCCCAACACACAACCCCGATTTGTTTAGAATAGTCTGGGCGGTGCTGGAGTAAGATGACTTTGGAGTTTGTGGTTTCGGTGTTCCGACCACCAAGGATCAGGACGGCCGCCCCTGACGGCCATCCTCGGGGAAATATCATTATCA
>JBBPRJ010000329.1:0-11090 GCA_038092975.1 Chalciporus piperatoides | reverse complement strand
CCATTGACGGTGTACACTTTGACGTCGCTCATCGTCGCTTGACGCAAGGACGAAACTCACAGCGGACCACTGAAAAAATTACCACGTGACAAATAACCCCTGTTAAGCCCAGTAACTCTGACAGTGAAAGCATCCAAATTCACTCCCAAATCTCAACAGTTGTATCTCACGGCAATAAACAAGGTCGTACGGATATTTGGCATAGGTACTCGGGGAATCTAGTGGCCACGATCCCACCCTTCCACATACAAGGAGGGACAAGAGGCACAAGGGGTCATGGAGGTAACGAGAACATCCGCAATTCCTCAATATGTCTTCTTCTTTTCGTCCACGGAAAGACCACCTGGAAAATGTCAGCAACGATCGGGTCGTATTCTATTGAATCATCACCTGGTCCAATATTCACAAGAAGGATAAGTCCACCCACGATAGCTATTGAAACATGAGTAAGAAAATAAAAACGCGTCTTGGTATGGTTTAGGAACATACAGAGGGTCTGGAAGAAATCGTATCTGAGGGGATACGTAAGTAATCACACAAGACAAGTGTTGGTCAGTCAAACACTTACTTGAGGAAATCTCGCTGAGGATGTGCGCTGTGCACACTCCACCAGTTGTTCGCAAAGACGTTGAAGGTACTCAAGACGATGACCAAGAAGGTCGCGGACCACTTGGCCTTGAAACCAACAGCAACCATGATGCATGCGGCAAGACCAACCAATGATACGAACACACGACCTATGCTCCATTTTCCCTGAAGAATGAATCCAAGGAACAAAAAGATGAGCAAGACCCGTCCGGCAAGAAGGAAACTGGAAAGTGACAGAACATCAGAGGCAGAAAATGCCTGGAAGGTATAACTTACTATTTCTTGCGGTCTGTCTCACTCAATGATGGCAGACCAGCAAAGTTCTTCTTTTTTGATATCATGTTTTCACTGAAGACCATAACAAGACCGCCAATCACGCTAAGGTTTCGGAGGAAGAAGTTCAAGTCGAAGATGAGACCATAACCAAAGCCTTGGGAGATGACGACAAGGAAGAGACCGATGACGGCGTAATCGGTGAAACGTTTCATGATGACGGCGGTTGATGCTGATAACATGGCCTAAACGCCCAACGTCAATGCAACTCGACTGAAAATACAGGTGGAACTGAAGACGTACGATGACATTCAAGAAGAGGAAAAGATGGGAGACGCCCCAGTAGAAATGTCTGTGACTGTCGGAAGAGGTTGAGGACCTGACGGAAGGTAAAGCGAAGATCATACGTGTGCAAGTACCACAGTTGGTCACTCCACTGAGTAAGAATTCTGAGGGCATCCTCGAAGAAGGTCACGACGATCAAGAAACGGCCGATTGCAGGAAGGTGTGGTCGAAGTGGTTGTGAGTAGAGTTCAAGAGCATCCTCGGCCTGTTTGCCAAACGCGCGAATTTTCTCTAGTGGGTCGTCAGGGTTGGCCGCTCTGTAGCCCGAGGAGGGACGAGGGTTTGAAAAACCGTGGGGGTCTGTGGGGTAGTTGGAGGAGACCGGGCGGCCAATGTTAATGCGGCTGGTCATCGTGGTGGTCGAACGAGTTTAACTTGCATCGACTAACTCTGCGCGACGTGGCACTAGTTGACCCGTGGGAACGGTGGGAATAAAATAATGACGTAATAGTCACGTGAGGACCGCCCCTACCATTCACCGCGACCACGACGAGTTCAAGGTGAACCAACTGTCACTGCAAAATCACTGAGACTCTCGCCGAGACCCACCGAGACACTCACCGAGACACTCAGACAGTCTTGAACGTATTTGCCAGTGTAAACTTGTATGGAAACCAAGCAAGGCGTAGAACAGAAAGATTACCTTTAGTCCGTTTCATTCTGACGCTTCTTATAATACACCGCTCACAGGTATCCCAGCGCTGTGCTCACTCTGCCCAATACTGCATCCCAAAATGAGATAAGGGAACGTTACAGAGCCTTGTCAGTAATTTTTCATCCTGACAAGCAACACGATCCACGCACCACGGACACCGCAGTATCGAAATTCCTCGATATCCAAAAGGCTTACGAAGGTGAGAGTCGCAGACGTTCTCAGGCACTCGTCGGCGCCGCTCCACAACATTGTGCTGCGTTGCTAACACCTAATTTTCGTGTTAAATAGTTCTGTCAGATCCGTTTCTTCGGTGTGTTACCATGCCCCTTTCTTCTTCTCCGCTCCGTTCATATTGTTCGGTCTCACTCCAACAGACAAGTTTATGATCACCTGGGTATGTTCCGCCCGAAATCTTCCGTCCGACCCGGTGGTTCTCACAATTGTCTCTTTCCTCGATACCCAGGGTCGGAAGCTCTCAAATGGAAATGGCCCACGGAGTTGCGATCGAAAGATAGCGAAGAAGTAGGCTCTTAATATCAGAACCCCAAATCAGAACACTCAGTGAAGGGAAAATCAGATCAAGGCTGCTCTCATTCAATGGGATTTTGATCGCCGCCACGAGACCATTGAGCACCTTCTCCATCCCAAAGCCTCGGTGACCTGTACTGTCAATGCCTCCTCCCTATTTGAGAGCGGTGAATTAGGACCGAATTCCAGGAAAATTCTGAATCGCATACGCGGTGTTGGAATTGCCGGTTTCGGACTCCGTCAGAGTATCACGGTCAGTTCTCATTCTTCTCTGCCCAATCTGATCTGATTTCGAACATCTCCAACTCCTTTTGTAGACAGCCGTAGGACCCAAATCTACGGCGAGTCTCGAGGTATATGCCGATCAGAAAAGTCTTGGGAGATATGCGCAGAACCTGCGCTCTCTTACAGGGACACTGCAGCATCAGCTTTCTCAGCGACTCGGCCTAGAGGTACGTTTCACACGTTGTCCAGGGAGATAATCGATAACCTCCGTTGCAGCTGACAGCGGGAGTTTTGAGACCTCACTTCATCGCTGCAAAGGGGACCTACTCTGGCGTTGAAAATGCCATTACAGTACAGACGGGGATCATTGCCGCTCTATGGCATCCGTGGATGACCTTATCTTTTGCTCGCCGATTATTTCGTCACTCCCCCACGCAAGCCTCGGTTAGTTGGGCGTTCTCGCCAAGGTCGTATCCCGGACAACTTGATTTGCATCTTCACTCGTCAAAGCCGTTTGATCTGACGTCACTTGGAGGATTCGCGCCTCACACAGACTTCGTCGATCCTCCCTTTGACCAGGGACCAGGATCAGTTGCAGGCTTCGGAGCAGGTGTTCGATCGTGGTCATGCGGTCTGCTTCTTCGAGGTCTAGAATCCTGCATTACGATGAATTATTCACTTTTTCTCCACGAACTTGCCATTCGCTTGAAAGCAGGCGTGGAAATCGGTTTACTCTCCGCGGCGTACTCGGTCTCGGCCAAATGGACAGGAGAAAGGAGTTCCTTTTCTACCACTGTAGGGGTCGGTAACCTAGGGGTGTTCGTCAGATTTGAGTAAGTAGGTAAGGTGCGATCGATCCGCCATCACTCAATATGCCGTCAGATTGTCGTATCTCTGGCAGAAGTGGACTCTCCCAATTATTCTTTTACCGGACGACGAAACCATAGGTTTATGCACCAGTTTATACCCTCTCATAATACCTTCTACGGCATTGGCTTTTGGTTATCTTTTCGTTCTCAGACCTCGCCGCCGCGAACAACGTGCGAGGTACGTTGACGCTTCTCTGAGTTGGCGACGCTGACCGAAAGGCAACCCAGGTACTTTCAGCGTGCGCGAAGAGTGCTGAAAGAGGAGAGATCGGGGGTAACGAGGGAATACGAAAACACCCTTCTCCTATTGCAAGAGCCCGCCAGAAGACATACAGAGGCTGAGAGCGCGATAGGAGGTAATATCTTTGAAAAATGTAATACTCTCCCCCTTTTCTTATTCACCCCGTTAGGACTGGTCATTTTGGAAGCTATCTATTGTCCGAGGTCTCCGGACAATGAAATAGCGGGTCTCGATGTGGATGTCACTATACCTCTTCAAGCGCTTGTGCATAACAGCCAGCTGTACGTTTCCAACAGAATACCGAAGGTGAATTCCAAAACTGTAGTGACATGGTTGTATGGCGCTAAATTCCCTGTTTATAGTCGGGTATTCAAGGGTTCTATGACCCGGCCCCAGGGACTCCTAAATCGTTGTGTGTACGGTACATGTTCCGAGAACAGATGCACTATGCCGAAATTCCAGACTTGGTGCCCATTGTTCTTCCATTGCGAGGTAAGATCCGCCCAGTGCTTGGGTCAACATTCCGGTGACCCCTTTTCTTCTCTCCAGACCACCTAGTGATGTAAAGCGTCGTGTCCTCCATATCCCCGTCCCAACGGTTTGGCGCGACATTTCCGACCTAGCTTAACCACAGTTGGGTATCTCCAGTTTGCATACTCACCTCGCCTTGTTTGGACATTGCACAGGATCCATCACTATTGTATGATATATACAGCCTCTTCATTGCATTACGACAGGATGTTCCGACGATACAGGGAATCTTTGCGTCTTGTCACATAAAGGTGGTCGCCCCCTCAAGTTGTGGATTATGAATGACACGTCGAGAGTGTTCTATATCGTATGTACCTGCACACACCTACTCATTGCATGTCAAACATTAACGATGCGCGCACGAGATCGCCACAACAGGAATTGGCTGGTGGCGAATTCAACCTGGTTCCGCAGTGATGTGTGGGAGTCATGCGTGTATCCCAGGCAAGGGATCATCGATCATCAAGAAGCCAATTGGCTCATTCAGCCTGAGACTGAAACTGAAACTGAAACGTTCTCCAAAGTCCGAAAGATGCTGTCACAGGATGTATCATCCCATTTTTAGTCTGGCCGCATCAGCGATGCAGCCCAGAAGGCGATGGATCTAGCGTTAGACGCAGGGAACCGATTGCCGCAGGTGGTCTGTAAACTCACCACCCCAAAAAGTGATCATGTGGGCACCAACGTTCCAGTTCGACTGGCTACCGAGTACATGGTACAGGAATGGATTAGCAGGCTCAGTGTTGTTGCCACGGTCATTATGAAAGCATAAAAGGACAGGTAATCCCCGTCCCCTACCCTGAATTTCAAGCTGACCCGCTGGCAGTTTGATACCTGCTGGGAGTCCATAATGCGACTTGTGGGCCAAGGTCTTTGGGGCGTGTGACCAGCCAGGATGACAGGGGATCATTGACCTGAATTGGTTTCAGTATGGTCTTGCGCCCTTGCCAACATGGTGCATTAACGAAAGGGATCGAGCTCGGTGGTGATACAGAGCTTGTTCCATGTGGAGTGTTATTCGGGAACGGATAGGAAGAAGAAGAAAAAGACAGAGCCACAGAGGTGAGCTGGCAGCGCGCGGATGCGGCTTGTAGGCGGAGAATACGGTCCAAAGTGCGTTTTCTCAGTGGGAACGCCGTCATTGGTCGCCACGGAGTCTCGGACATTGAATTTGTTCGATGCGGTGAAACCTTCGCGGTTCAAGTTCGCTGCGTGCTGGGGATTTCAAGGGGCAGACACTGGGATACCTCGAGGTCTCCTGACCACACCTCTTCATTCGACGATTCACATTATCGACCCGGACGAGATCATAGAAGGTCACAGCTTGTGGTGGACTAGCGGAGCGCCAGCCGGAAGAATGACGGTCCAACTCGTTTTGTGGATGGTTGATCACAGGAAGCGGAAGCCCGCAGGTGTATGAGGCCTATATGAGGATCAGCTACAAGCCATTTCGCCCCACAATGTCTCTTCCTCTAAAACCGGACGGAATCGTCCGAATACGAAAATATACTTGTCCCAGAATTGAGTTACTGGCCGCAGTTAAGATTAGATCTCGTCGCTTCGGCGATACTCGAAGTAACTTCGTTAGGCTTGTGAAACCTTGAGCTTGATTCGGCGGCACTCGAGCATCTCTCGGGGAATTCCTTGAAAGTGCAGGGCTAGTTCGAATAGAGGTGGCACTGTGCTTGGACGAATCTCGAGTGACTTGGAACAACTGTTCATGCACGCGAAAAACGGCTAGTGGCGTTGAACCGCATGTTGGTTTAGAATTCCACACACGCAGCATGTTCTCACAAGTGGACTGAAGATTGCCAAGCTGTCACACCAAGCCAAGGAGACCTGTTCCAGGAATGATGGAGTCGGACGGGTCGGTAAAATGGGCAATCGCCGCCATCATCTACCACCCCCCAACGCTGGCTAGTAACGGGTGATCGAAGTACGTATCGACGACCAGGGCGAGCGGGAGAGTTAGTATTGGGAAGAGGTTATTGTGATGCGTAAGGGGATATAGATACCGAGATCAGAGACGTCACCAAGGGAGTATGGTCTACTGAATTGAATCCTTTGGAGCCCAAGGTATGCAGATTGCCGGATATGGTATACGCGGTGTTGAGCGAGGCGGATGTGCAGAAGAGGTGACAGGGCATCGCCTAAGAATTAACGTTGGTGGCATTGGGCCCTGAATGGGCATTCATAAACCTAGCGTAAAATGTACAGAACTGGATGCCTCGCATCCATCAAGGTTTGATGGAGCAATCGACGTTTGAGAGTGAGCGTAAGAGACGTTTTGGGGGAATGGTGTGCTTCCATTACCTTTTGACCTTAAACTTTCCCGTACCGCCGATCGCCGGGACAAGTCCAGGCCAGGGTGACAAAGGAGGGAGGGCATGTTGGGGGACTGACTGTTGAGGAAATGAAATGAGACACAGATGGCACGGATTACAGCTGGCATGGGAGGGAGAGAAGGAAGACTGATTAGGGCTGGTCGAGCCGGACCGCTGTCGGACTCAGTCCCGGACACAGGTGCTTTGCGAGGAGATATGTTTGACGAAAGTTCAGGATTTCCCAGTGTCAATGCCGGCGGTTGAGTATAAAAGGCCGGAGAGGGACATGAGGCGAGCTACTTATGCAGACACCCTGAAAAAGAGGAAGTTCAATGGGAACTCGCAGAGCTTGGCGGCCGCACGATACCGGAAATACTCCGAGCGTTGCGATTCGCGACAATTTGAGTAACCCGTCCAGTCGAAAATGTTGCGCCCGATCATTCGCCCACAAATCTAAACGTTCTATATACGTTGGCTGCCGTTGGCATTTCTCAACGAGTTGCATGTGCTAACTCAATTCAAACTCAAAATAATTTCCAACTTCGGCCACCTCCATCTCGACCCCGCTTTCCTTATGGTTCCTAGCAATATATAACTATCCTCCCTCTCCTCCCCCCCTTCTCATCTTCCCCGCCACTCCCTCTCAAGAGATGCAGCAACCCTCCCTCCAGAACGTACGCATCCGCTCAACCAGAGATGCCCTCCATGTATTCTACGCAGTCGCACGGAACGTCATACCACTCATCACCCGCCGCCTCGATGCCGAGGAACGTCGCGCAATCGTCCCCGGAAACGTTTATGTCTGGGAGGAGCGCAGCGCTAACTCAGAGGCAACAGGTCTCGGCATGGAAAGATGGTCGGCCATCACTCCGTCTCGTTCGGCTTGGTACTCATTTCATTTCACAGGACCGATGGCATGGGCTGGGGTCCAAGTCGAGTCCGTGATGTACGTTCTATTCCCTCTGTCCCCTCTCCGTCCCTCACATATGCACAGGACTTTCTCTTCTACCACCAGAAAGAGTGCGACGTGAGCGACGACCCAACTAGCGCCTCTACCCCCTGGGCGCAAATGATTAGGTGAGTTTTTGACCACTTTATTCGGCTTGTCGCGCCATGTATCCTTGTTCGTCACCATATGGTCTCTAAACCTAAATTGATCATCTTCATTTTACTGACCCTGTCACAAATACAGCATGTACCCCTCACCCCGATCCCGCGCAACAAGTGAATCTGAACGCTTAATAAAGCAAACTTACAGTGTGCGCGTTTCTTTGCCCGAGGACCGCCCACGCGGCATTTTTAGAAAATGGCACCTCAGTACGTGTTTCATGGCAATCTCCGTAATCAGGTATCTATTGACATCTGCGATGATAGCGGCATACTTCAGCCAACAAAAGCTTGATCGGCTGAACACAGTTGACAGTATTCAAGGGATCGGTGATGTCCCTGTTCCAGACGGATGGTTCCGTAGCGCTCGCAGAGATGGCAAGTCCCGGAGGGAGGACGATCTCCCGAAATCCGTCGTGGCAAAGCGACTGTCACAAACTCCAATGGAGGGCGTGATCTCAACATCAAACCCTGTTCAATCATCATTCTACCAGTCTCGGGCGCCAGCGCCCATGTATACCCAATTTCCCACATCTGCCAATACGTCTCAGTTGGAACTGTCAGAGGCACCAGGATCACGGAAAACAGCTTGTTCTCTGCCGTCATCGGCTGACCACCCCCATTATGGTTCGAGCGGGATTCGTCAAACTACGTACTCGGCACCTAATCTGATCGCTGGGCGAGACCACACACGTTATCACAAGGCCTTCGCTGGACACAGTTCATCAAACTGCCCTTCTCCCCCCTCCTCGTCTTCGTCCATGCCCGCAACCCCTAGCCCGAGAGTCAACCCCATTCACTTATCCGAGCAACTGGTGCCCCTCGAATACCTCCAGAATCTCTCGTACCCTAGACGGGACCCCATCGATGAACAGTTCTTGCAGCGCTTCTCGACGCACACTCTCGCGTCGACTACCCTTCCTCTGAAGGGGGCTACTCCAGGACACTCGCCTTCACACTCATTCTCAAGTAGAATGACTTTCTAGTCTTCCTCCCTCGCATCGGCGCCTGACGGACTTTTGTTCTTTCCCTGTAAGGCTGTAACATTCAACAACTTCGTTGCACATTTTAGATTGAACCATCACGTATATAGATTATGGACTTGCACCACTGGATTATGCTCTTACTTTTTCGCAGACCTGTACGCTATCGCACACCACGCATCGGACAAGAATGAATGTGATTTATTTACCTGCATGAATGACTTTGCATTGGCCACGTACGAAGATAACCACGTCGACCAGATTCAAGTTTCAGCGGAGGTCACGATTACGAAATCTACTCTGAAACCGTGCCTTCATGATGACTGAAAACATGTAAACCTTCCTCCTTAGTTCAGTACTGGTTTCGCACAGACCTTCATGATTCACCCGCTCTCCATACAAGACTGAACTTGAATTTGCCACCAGATGTGTTATATTCTGTGAGTTTAGAAAAACTTCTCCTGTTCGTCCGGCTTTCAGGCCACTTTGTAGGCATGAACCTGGGATCCAGAATACGTCTTTGCTCACAAAGTCTGTGTGAATAGGTAAGCTCCTGGTCCATCTGAATTTTAAGGGTTCTTCTTACTTGTGCGTACTGTCAGAAGGAACTTCCTTTTGAAGAGCATGCGCGACCTCTCTCGATCGCTCTCCGTATGCAACGAGAAGACGAAGCTCCATGCCATCCGCGGACCTCCTCAGACCGTAATTCCAGCCTTGTGCTCAGCATGGAGCATCACACATCTCTTGTTCGAGAAGGACACTGTAGCATACGCCCCAGTGCGAGACGCGGACGTCAAAGAGCGTATTCTCTCCGCGGGAGTGCAAGCATTCAATATCCTTGGTCACCGGTCATGCTTTATACGATCCACAAGCGGTGGTGAATGTACATGGCTGGAAAGCAACGCTATCCTCCTCGTGGCGCTCGGTACTTTGCGTCTGCCAAATAGATGGGTTTGTGTGCCTCACTTGTATGACCCTCTCTTCAAGCTGTTAGGGATCTCCCGGCTCCCCACTCCCGCCCCCTCCAGGAAATATAGATCTTCCGAGATTCTCACGCACTAAATATTCAGTAAACCGTGATGTTGACCTCAACGCTCCTCAACGCTGGCGAACGTGAAGCGGAGGTAACTGGTTACGGTATCGTCCTCCTTCACCGATCACACCGATGTGATTCACGAATTTCCCCGATCTAGACTCTTTCGCTGGTTCCCGGGGAGACTTTGAAATTCCAGCGCTTGGGGAACTCGGATTTCCCCCTCAGGCTGCTGCAAGGAGCATCAGGGGAGGTGAATCAGAAGCCCCAAGAAGACTCGCTGCGTTTCCATAAACCAAAGACAGGTCAAGCAGACTTCGATCCTTCGTATACAACTCTTTTGGTAAGTAGGTGTCCGGGAAGTGTATTCCGGACATACGATGGGCTTGGTTCATCGGAGATTACAGTCTCCTTACATGAAGTTCGGTTGTCTTGGGCCACGCGAATCCCTTTGGCATGTCAGGTACTGTATAACCGACTGGAAAGCAGCAAAAAAAGTACCCGGATCAGCAGCCGCGCGTCTTTCCTTGCGGCCTTCGGTCCTTTCTCTTGTTGCCTGCTTACTGAATAACACATTGCAGCTCCTGAGAATTATTGAGGGTTAGCTCCATTTCAGAGAGATGTAATACACAGCGGAATGTACTCAGGGACAATCGTTTGGTCAAATCCGCGGGAACGCAATCTGGAGGTAAAGTTCAGAGATTGTCGCGGCCAGCGCACTCACACCTGGGTACTTTGATTGGCGACTGCAGGTACCCTCGTGCCTTTTACTCGAACATTTGCACCCGTCGCTCGCATTAAATATTTGAATATGACGAGAACGGACGGGAAATTGTTCTACAACGCCTCGGTGATTCAGTTGGCGAAGAACATCTGGCTGCATGGGTGCGTCTCATGATGAATGAAGTTCACTAAGAAGATGTCATTAATTTCTGAGAAATTTTTCTGAGAGAAGGCAGGCCGTGGATTGACGCAAGGCTGAATACATCATCTCGCGCGGCATTCAGTGGCGGTGCGGTTATAATGAAATTGCAAATCAGCGTGCTCATCACCTCAGTTCGTTACCAGCCACTCGGACAAGGCTACGTATCGCGGAGGTCTTTGAGGGTAAGAGAGTGGTGACCGTATCGACTAAGACACAGGCTCGCGAGATCAATCACAGAGTGGCTAATCGACTGGGATCCTTGTTCTAATCCCGGGAATTGGATATGTAAGTTATCGCCGCACTTCATGGTAGCCTCGAAGCTCTTACCCTTGCCCAACTCATTAACATGGTTGTCGTGTTCTGCATTTTTCTCGCAGTATTGTGGAATTTCCGTGAGCGGAAATTGCAGTATTGATTTACTAATATTAGGCCCAGCTCGTGTCTATGGGATGGTCTTCTTCCC
>JBBPRJ010000328.1:0-11094 GCA_038092975.1 Chalciporus piperatoides | reverse complement strand
GGTCCCTGCTCATGCGATCTACAGTCACCGTGGAACACTGATGACCCAGAGGTAGCTGCCAGAATACTTTGTATGACAAATCTCCGATCTTGCTCGAGCGAGGCGTTAACCATCAGTCAACAGATACACAGGCGCAGCTCGGGATGCCGAATGGCGCTCTGTTTGCCGTCCCTATACCGGAGAAGTACGACACCAACAGTGCAATATTGCAAGCAGCCGCAGAAGCCGCTATCCGAGAATCAGAAGAAGCAGGTATATCAAAGCTAGGGAAGGACGTGACACCATGGCTTCTTAAGCGCGTTGGTGAGCTCACCAAAGGAAAGTCTTTAGAGAGCAGTAGGTCGCTAGTCGTCTTTTCCTCTTTTTATTTGCACTGACTATGAGTCTGAGACGTCGCACTGGTCCAGAATACTGCCCTGGTTGGTGAGTGGTTGTCCTTCACACTTAACTGAGTCCTGATATCCGAGTTTATTCCGTGTGAAGGTGGTCTGATTGCTGGAGAGTATGCAAGGATTGCGCAGGGGAATGATGATGTTCGAAGGGTAGGCTTACACATCGGGTCGACAACCAATACTGACGCGGTACTGCCACAAAGCACTCGATGTTCTCTGCGATCAAGCAGAGACCAGACTTAACCGGAAATGACTCTCCGAGTACAATGATCGCCGATGCGATACGGAAGATTCCCGAACCGCCGAGGGCATCAGTTGTCGTCGTGGGATGCGCCGCCGTCGACGTAACTTCACAAATTGATCCAGCCACCAGGATAGATCATAAAACAACATACGTCGGAAAGGTGTCCGTGTCCCTTGGGGGTGTCGCCCGAAATGTTGCCGAGGCAACTCACAGAATAATGCGGGATTCGGGTGGGAGTGGCCCAACAACGTTGCTAGTTGCTCCGGTTGGCGATGACGCTTTTGGCAGCTTGATTACGGATATGACCAAGTCTCTCGGAATGCGAACGGATGGACTTGTGTCCGTACGAGGACAACGCAGCGCCGTCTGCAATCTCCTCCTCAATCCTCAAGGCGAACTCCAGCATGGTGTTGCTGATATGGATCTTACACATACCTGGCAAGCAGAGGAGGTATGCGTGAGGCTCTGTTAAACCTTCGCCTTTCCACTCATATATGTCAGATTATTGCCATTCTCAAAGATCAGCGTCCACGACTTCTCGCCCTTGACGGCAATCTTTCCTCGGAAGCGCTTATCTCTATACTTACAGAGAGTTTGAAGATGGGTGTCCAAAGTACGTTGCGTGTCCGGCTTCCAGAAGTTCAGTGATAACGAGTTTGGTCTCATTTAGCATTTTTGTCAGTCTATTTTACTCTTTTCTCTAGCTCTTACTGATCCAAACCAGCGAGCCAACTTCGGTCGCCAAGTCTGTGCGTATTTTACCCGCTGTCGCCGCAAATATCACAAAGACTACCCGCTCGCCGGTATCGTTCGCCTCACCAAATTTGAGTGAACTTGGACAGATGTATCAGGGTGCCCACGCCACTTACGACCTGACGTCTCACGAGCGGTGGTGGAGCGTGATCGACGCCTTCGGGCTGGGATCACAATTTCGCATGGACGTTGCGCAGCTCGCGAAAAGAGAGGTCTCGGACATTGCGCCAAACCTGGGTACATTGTCGTTTTTTGTCGACAAAGGGATCGTCCAGATGGCCGTGAATCTCCTCCCCTTCTTCCAGCATCTTGTGATCAAGTGCGGAGAACTTGGCGTAGTGGTTGTAATGCGACTCGACCGAACGGAAGCAAGTGCTTGGGCAGAAGAGCGCAGCAACCCACGCGGTCGGTACATTGTCGCTCATTCGCCAAGCTCGAATGAGATGATCATCGTCCAGCACTTTCCCCCTCCATCCGTTGCGGCCGATGTAACCTTAAACTCCACGGGCGCTGGAGATTCGCTCGTAGGAGCACTATTGGCTGTACTTGCCCAGAATCCCGGCGCATTCAACAGTCCAACGACGCTGACTAGGGCCTTGGATCTCGCTCAGCAAGCAGCGCTTCTCGCGTTGCAGACTCCGCTCGCAGTTTCCCCATCGTTATCATGCTTGCACACTATGTAGCTCAGACATTATCAGGAATTTTATAATATATCACAATGGTGCTAAAGGTCCCACTCGTACGATACCCCGTTCTACTCGTATTCTCTCTTTCTCGGTAAGCTGCCGCTGTTTGCGGTCCTCCTTCGCCTTCTTCTCATAATAGGCCTAAAGAAATAAATGAGCGCTATTAAATAATCGAGTGTGCTTATTACCTGAGCACCGTGCTTCAAACGAGTGATAATATTCGCAGCGTCCCCTTTGGTAAGTTGTGCTGTAGCTTCCTCAACGCTCTCCCGATCCATCGCACATTTTCTTCGCCTCTTGGAAACAAAAGATTTCTGACTGTCTGTTGCAGGGGCATGCCGCCACCTGGCGGTTCTCAACAAACTGAAACAAGTCAGCAAGCGAACAACTGTCTCGAAAAAACACGCACCCTAAACCTAGTGAGCCTCGCAATACCTTCTGAGCAGCATAGGTATCACAGCCCTTGATAGCATCGGAAAAAGATTCAGCGGTCAGTATTAACCGTTTGCGCATGAAAGGAGATATCTTCAGCTGCCTCGCAGAAGAAAGGTTCATGGTTGCTTCCGTATACGTTGCGCGAAAATGTGGCGTATCTCCTGCACCGCCGATGAGGATACTCCGAGACAAGTTAGCGAACGTTTGGATACCCACCTTCACTATCAGGGTTGGGCTCGATGCGGATGTAACCCTTCCCAAGGCATTCGAGCACATAGATATCGGAACCGCACCCGACCCACGCGTTCGGACTAAGTCTTGAAACATGAGGTGCTCCAGAAAAGCTATCAACCAGTGCGAAGGGATCTTCATAATCAAGGTAGGTGACAGACGTAGGCTCTGGTACGGCGCCAGGGCAATCTGAATCCCAGACCTTGTTCGAATTGCCGATGTCTGCTCGGGCTCTCAGGTCGGCGATGCTAGCATCTACTGTCAAGTGAGCTACAAAAAAAGTCAAAGAACTGCTACTCAGCTGACCGTCGATGATTTCGCCAGGGTCCAACCCAAAGAGGGTCGGCACCGAGACCACTCCGGAAACGCGGGAACCCGAATCTACAAAATCAATGATACGACAGTCCACCTTCCCGGTCGTTGGCGACTGTCGCATGCCTCTGCCAATCTGCAAGAAGAGGTGAAAAATCAACCATGTAGTAATTTAGTCATACCATCTGTGCAAAAACATTCTGGGACCTCGTAGGACGGCAAACAACAATGCAATCAATGTTTGGGATATCAGTGCCTTCCGTCAAAATTGCTATCAATTGTAAATATTGTCATGCACGGTTCGAGATGGAACGTCTTGCAACGCACCACAATTGATCAATACCGGATAGCGTCCGGACTTGAACTCTGATATTAACGAACGTCGTTCGTCAGTTGGAGTGCTGGAATGCAGGTGACGAGCGTCAATTCCAAATTCGCGAAAAGCTTTGGTGAGTTGTCGAATGTGTACAACATTGACGCAAAACACGAGAGTAGACTTGCGGTCAGCTGCCATCGACGGAATGCTCGAGTGAGTATGCTCGCCGACCAAGCGTGCAGCCTACCTACATGCACGGTCCAGCCACGCCTGCACAACGAGGTTATTGATGGTTTCGGTGTTGATGATGTGTGCGAGACTTGAAGCATTGAAGTCACCCGTACGGGAGTTGATAGTCACACCCCGCATATCAATATTTGCTTTCACAGAGGTGAATCGTACGTCACAAAGCCTGCAGTCCCTTCAGCAACGGTTCATTCGAGGCATAGATAGTCAACTTGCCATTGTTCCTTGATCATGTCAAGGAAATCTCGGTGGTAAACGATCGTCTCGAACACTGAACCGAGTGCGAGGCCGTCATGGCGGCTGAAGGTTGCTGAGAAACCAATGATGGGAATAGGATGTGGTAGAGAGGGAACCACGAAGTTTGGGTCCGGGTTCGTGATCGAGGGGTTGAAATGAGACAGAATGCGACGATACCTAGGTGACTCTGGTTCAAAATCGGGTGTCCCGGATGCATGAAAAGTGGTGCTCACGATGGTGCAGCAGCGTGGTGAGCCTCGTCTACAATGACTGCTTTCAGGTTCTCGGGTCGAAACTTGGCCAGTCGCTGAGGCTGGAGTAGTGTCTGGTAGGTGGCCACGGTACTGTCTACATTTCACTACTGAGGCATCCAGGAATCAAAACCAGTACTCACACATCCGCTAATCCACTAGCCTGATGTCTGACACCCTGTTCAATCTCGACTTTCCAATCAGGGTGGGTCTGCTCTGCTTGAGTGGCTGCTTGCCGTGCCAGTTCGATGCTATTCACGATTATCAATGACCCAGATGCATTGGGAGACTGTCTGGGTGAGGGGATTTGGGAAAGGAGGGATGTAAAAACGGTGGTCTTGCCTGCACCTGTGGGCAGAGAGACTCCGATGCGAGTAGTGCCAGCGCTGAGCGCAGCGTGACATTCGTCTAGGCATGATTGCTGATATGGCCGCAATACTACAGGGTGCGCAGCCTGGACGAAATTACGCCTGTAGGGAAGTGGAAAATGTTGCTTGGAACGTCGCACTATGCGGTCCATCATACTACCAGGCCTCGCGACAACAGGAGACGTTGAACAAACCCCGACTCGGATGACCAGTTGAAAGTGGCCACTCAGACCCTCAAAGGATAAAAATGATCACTCGTTCACGTTGGCGGGATCAACCTCTGCATTCAGTGTACGCCGGCAGAGATCCTACTAATGTGAGAGCATGTATTTATGTCCATACTCGTATGCCAATGCTGGAGGAACAGGGTAATAAAAAGAAGTCTAGGGAGATATGTAGCGATGCAGCAAAAAGAGAGGATAGAGCCGAGGCCCAGAGGACATGAAATGTTTAGCCAGATCCACCAGAGTAGACCTTGCCAAACATGACCTGCTGGAGCTTGTCGTATAGCGACAACACACCAGCACCAGCGACACCACGGAGGATGTTGGCACCAGCACCCTTGAAGAGCGACTTCGTTCCCTCCTTGGCGACAATCTGAGATCCAGCATCGAACATGGACTTGTAGTGGACACCGGCACCCGAAGTCATCATCATGCGACGACTGGAATGAGGTAGCATTGAGCGAACGAAGTAATCACCGAAAAAGAGACCTCTTACCGAATAGTGTCGAGAGGGTAGGAAGCAAGACCAGCACCAATGGTAACACCCCAACCAAGCAAGAAAGAGGCGAAGAAGGAGCCCTCAAGAGCACCGACAAGGACAACCGGTTCTGAAGTCGAATGTTAAAAACAAGGACAGCACTACAAGCAATTGACTTACTAAGCGAGTCGTAGACACCGAAGTAAAGACCACGGTAAACGACGATACCAACAACTGAGGGAACGAATCCACGGTAAAGACCGGCAATACCATCAGAGGCGAGGGTCTTCTTGTAGACATCGACAAGACCATTGAATTGACGAGCTCCTCCACCCTTGGCCGACTTGGCATCGTTGGCAAGACGGGTACGAGCGTAGTCAAGCGAGTACACGAAGAGCAGAGAAGAAGCACCAGCTGCACCACCAGAGGCGACGTTGCCAGCGAACCACTTCCAGTAACCCTCAGACTTCTTGAAACCGAAGAGAGATTTGAAGTAGTCCTCTGCGATTGGGTTAGAAGCTGAGATAATGACTGGTATTGTAGGACATACTGAAGGCAAAGTTCAACGCCTGGGTAGGGAAGTAACGGATGACGTTTGCAGTGTTTCCACGCCATAGGGAAACGAGACCCTCCTCCTTGTAGGTGCGACTGAATGCATCACCGATACCCTTGTATGGCGTGGCAAGACGACCTTGCTTGATCTGAAGGACAAATTGAGCGCTTATGGGTTAGCACGAGAAAGGACACATACCATCTCATCCTGGTTCTGAACCAACAGCTTAATTCGCTCAATGGGTGCGGCGGAGGTCTTTGCAACAGCCTGTAGAACCAAAGTGAGTGTCGTGTGCTGGGCGCGATGTGGACAAGGAAACATACAGCAGAGACACCACCCATGAGGAAATCGACTGGAGAACCAGCGTGAGCAGAGAACGGGAACGGTGAGTCGGATATTTGTGAGCTCACTCATGAAATCCTGAGGAGTCTTGACCCTCTTTGCGTCGGCCATTTTTTTTGTGGGAGGAAGAAGAGGATGAGTGGGGAAGAAGGAGTTGGAGGACGAGAAGACAACCGCAAAAAGTTTCGCGTTTTTGACAGCCTGCGGAATTTTCCGGAGCACGGACAATCTCACGCTCTTGGCCGACGTCCGACCTCGGGCCGACAGATTGTTCCGAGATCGCTCATCGAGGCCGCCAGTGTTCAATTTAGTTTACTAAATTTTATTAGAATTTATGGAACACGCTTCAATTACTGCAGTTGCTATTAACAGAACGCGACGTAAGGTACTGTTCGTGCATGACTATCATACACCACCATCTTGTCCTCTATCACGGCCATTCACCACCAGAACCCGACGCCGTACCCCCTCCTTGACCATAGTAATTCCCACTGTAGTGCGAATAAACATGCTGATTCTCCCCAACTGGCGAGCTACTAGCGTTCACCGCTACCGGTGAGCGATATCCAACCCCAGTTTGTGGTACGTACGTCGTGGCAGCCAGACGTAATGGCGGCAGCTGGGGGGCGACATAGCCAGCTGGCTGTGCCAGAGGCGCACCAATGGGTGGTCGTGGCCCCAACGGAGAGTTAGGCGGAAGTTGACCCGTCGTACTAGGGCTCGATTGCGCGAGAGGGGAGGCGTCCAATCGCGACTTCTTCCAGATCTGCTCGGTCGGTGACGATGACCCAGAAGGCGCCTTGCGCTTCTCCGTTGAACCCCTGGGTCGTTCTGGGAGCGGCTGCGATGATGGTTGTGATTGTTCATCGTCAGAATCAGCGGTAAGGTCGATTACATCGCTGAGACGGGATTCTCGCGCAACGGGCGCTGGTCGGGAAGATACCCGTTTGGGAACTGAAATCGATCCAACGCTGTGGGTCACCGATAACTCGCGTTTGACACGCCCCTCCTCGTCCTCATCATCAGAATCCAAGACTAGAATCTCGATCTGTTTTTTCGCGTGTGCTTTGACCTCCCCTTCTTCGTCCACAGATGCAGGCGATGATTCGCGTGGTGGTGAGGAAGGTTGGTGAGACGAACTAACAGGATGCGTCGCACGCCATTCGGGCGATGCGAACTTGTTATCACTTGTATGCCACTGTCCATCACTCTCGACAATCACGTCCTCGACATCTTCTGAAGTTTCCTTCAAAATTTTATCAAAGTACCTGAGAAGAAATTGAAGGACGAAATTATAGTAAATTGACACACATACCCGTCAATGAACAGATCGTCCGGATTCAACACCTTCTCACAAACAGGACAAAGCCAGGTGGTTGTTTGCTCCATACAAGAAAACCACGAGGTCGCATCAAAGCATTGTTGATGGGGGCATACTGTCGACCTAGACGGTGTTTGTACCCGCATGAAGCTGAGCTGTGGAGGCCATAATATGAACGACAATTCTACGCTATTAGTGGGGGACCAACCGGGCACTTCAGTGACATTTTCTGTAGCCCTGCGACTATTTCATCGTCGTCACCGGACGGTTTTAACACTACGACCAAGATAAATTCTGGTTAACGGCACTAGAAGAAAGGTGCGGCTTACTCTTGGCCAGAATATCCTCGCTAGGACGGTACTTGCCCTTCTTCAACCGATCCACCAGCTGCGCAACGGTTGTCACTTCGATTAAGAATACTGTCATGTAAAATTTCTTTCGGATGATGATAAGAAAAAATTCATCTCTAGGATTAAGGGCTTACTTTGGGTTGAACGGGTTGCTGGCTGTTCACATATACCATCTCGACGCGATTCTGACCGTTCATCCGCACCATCTTGCCAAGATCTGCAGGTGGCGCAGTACCAGGCTTTTTCTTCAGCCCTTTCAGATTCGCCTGGAGAGTCGTTCCATTCACTCGCACTTCGCATGTCGGAGGGAATTCAATGGGGCACGGGCTAACAGGTGGCCTGAAAACCGTAGGGTTCGGATTATAATAGGTCGATGTAGTGCAATACAATCGGAGTTGATACTTGGTACTGTGAATCGCAATGAGGTGCCGTCAACATATTGCACTGCTCGACGTACCTTGTGGAGGCCAGCTTAGTAGTTTGATCACTATTGAGAGTGAAAGTAAGGCTTTGTTGTTTTCGGTCCGTAGAACTGATTGACTCTGTTCAATGATCAATGGCATGAAAGGGACGAACAAATGTGAGCCAGACCTGGGCACTCAGCGATTCCAGAGACGGATTGGTCAACACGGAAGAAAGGTGATGGTTTGAAGCGCATAGCTGAAAGTGGTTCAGTGGAGATTGCATAATGGTGATGAGTTTTCTTACCTGGTTTGGATATACCTGCAGCAGGTGCAGCACTCACGGGTGGGGGTGGCACGCGCGGTGGCGCGAATGGATCGTACCGACCAGTCGAGGCTCCAGGGTACCCAGTACGTATCGTCGTGGAACCATATGAGGTAGATGACATGGTCTGCACGGGCTGTGCTCCAGCCGAACCTGTCATCCGACTTTGGGAATACCTGGAAAGATAAGCGGGCGATTAAAAGGCATGTTCACGGCGTAAATATTGGCAAGCCATCCTGTGGGGTTCAGATTGCAATATGCCGAACAACCTGATGCCACATGCACGACTACTGCATTCTGGCTCGGGGAAATAATGGCGCTGCTGACTTACACTCCAGTAGTGCGGACCTGGTTCAGGACGGCTTGAGCGTTCATCCATTTGTCTACGTTGTTAGCCTGTTTCCAGCCTTCGATTTGATAGACAATTCTATCTATGAGATCCTGTTTCTTCCCGGACTTGGAAAGGTTGGTTAGGCATTGATCATTTAAACCGGTCAAGATTTGTTTTAGCTTGTCGACCGTGTTGTGCTTGACGGTATGGCGCAAATTCTGCAAGGGATTGAATGACGCAAGATTGGGGAAAGCTTCGCCCTACCTCAAAGTCGGCCCAGGCATTGTTTGTCGCCATCAAATCTGGAGGGATGTCTCGGACGACGAGGGGAAGTGCGACCACGAGGGCTGGCAAAGGAGAACCTGCGCCGCTCGCCAGGGTCGAGTCTGAAAGTCGCGGTCACGTAGGAAATACACAAGCGTAAACAACTCTGTACACGCTAGGTCACGTGCAGATAATCTCGACTCCTGACGGTCATCATGTCTGACGACGAGTACGACAAACTCTCAAAGGAAGAAAGAGAAGCCAAAGACAAGGCTGACAGGGAGCGCGAAGCTGCAGAACAAGACGGTAAGATTAGATGCACCGCATGACTGTCTCCTGTCTGATCTACACACCCAACCATATCCAGCGCTTCCCTATACCTGGAAGCAGGAGTTGGGCGAGGTAGACATAGTCGTTCCCGTCCCAAATGGAACGCGCGCAAGGGATCTTGCGATTACGATCCAAAAGAAGAAGCTCAGCGTTGGGCTCAAAGGCAAAGATAAAATTATGGAAGGCGAGCTCTGCAAGGAAATAAAAGTCGAAGAGAGCGCCTGGACGCTGGGTGAGATCATGTGCGGTGGCGCTTGCTGATCTACCTCACATCGTCGTAGAGGATCAGGAGTCTATCATCATTCACCTCGAGAAAGTTAACAAACAACAATGGTGGAACAGCGTTCTGACCCATCACCCCAAGATCGACACCAGGAAGATCCAACCAGAGAACAGCAAGTTGAGTGACTTGGATGGTGAGACAAGGTAAGCAATTTAATCTTTCCCGTCATATTGGAATTGACGTGCGTGCAGGGGAATGGTTGAGAAGATGATGGTATGATTTATGTTTGTTCATCGACACTGCATCATCTGATCGTCTTCCCATGAAGTTTGACAACCAACAAAAGGTCTGTAGTATTATCCACCGTGGCTTGACCACTGGACTCAATATATTTTTAATAGCAAATGGGCAAGCCGACCTCGGACGAACTCAAGAAGATGGAGGTAGGGATTATCCCGTTCCAATCTTGGCACTGCGGGGGTTCACATATGTTGCGTTCCCAGGCACTGAAGAAGTTCCAAGCTGCACACCCAGAGCTTGACTTTTCCAACGCCAAGATTTCATGATCGACCGATTGATGGATCGAGTACTGGTAAATGAAGTAACTTTGCACGCAAATTTCCATATGTACAATCGAACGAACCGCACAGATGAGCCTGGGTCCGAAATTTAGTCTGGTGTGCTCGTCCAGATCCATAAACGTCCGTTCATCCCCAGCGCCATTGATGATAACCCATGAAAGCCGATGACCGCGACCTGCAAACATTCTTCACTACTTGATATGAGGATATCCTGTCCCACGACAGGTGGTGAAAGTGCGGTCTTTGGGGTTGGTACTGGCACAATGACTGCAAGATCCCCGTCATCACCGTCATCATCGAGGTGCAGGCGCCCTAATTCGGCTAATTCATCTTTATCCTGATCGTCGAGGGGAAAGGTTGGCCTTTGTCGTGGCAGAAAGTCAGCTACGTTGTAAAGTTGCACTCGGTCAGGGAGGGTAAGGGCTATCACGTAGTCGTTCTTGAGGGTATAGGAGACGTGAAGATGTCGTGTGAGCTGGGAGATTGGGACGATCGATAGCAATTTGAAGGAAGCTTGCGAGGCAGATCACCACGCTTTCGACCGCGGACGGAACAAAGGCACTCACAGCTTTCCTGATAATCCTGCTCAGGGGTTCAGTAACCATAAACAAGTCATAACGCATATACGTACAGATGCACATCCTCTCCTCACTGCTGATGGTTTCGGCTGGTTTGGAGGGAAAAATCGGTCGAAACCAAGCCAGCGCCAAATCACGATTGTTCCGTCCTCGAGGTAAAAATCCTCCTTTTTTTGATCCCCGCGGCGCATAAAAGCTGGGGCGCTATGTGTTACAAGGACATCGAGACTCAACCTAGATCATTTGCGTATCAATCATGTCAACTGTGGCCCTTAAGCTTAATCACCCACCAATTTACAGACATAATCCTCGCCTGATGGAT
>JBBPRJ010000327.1:0-11104 GCA_038092975.1 Chalciporus piperatoides | reverse complement strand
ATCGACCGGTATCACAAGTGCCGCGGAGATGGAGAGGAGCACGCTGCTTCGTCGATTGTGAGAATGGATGTTTGGATGGACATAAATGAGAATTATGAGTGACCTACCATGGGCTATGATGGCAAGTTTTGACCATCAGGCTGAGCACATATCACAGGCCTGGAACTGACGAGAGTTAGGGATGGATGAAAGAATATTGGTGGAACATCCGTTGATAGATGAGAGAACGCGCTGGGTTCGCGGGACTGCTCCATATCAGCATAAAGTTGTGCCAGAGGTGGACCTACATATATCAGTTTTGAGAACAAGCAGGCCCGTGACGCACCGTGATGGACCTGACCGTTTTTGGGTAGCCTGAGTGTGCGGCCGACCGACATCGGAGTGAGGATGACGATTTTACGACATCAGTGTCATAAAAAGAACAAACCCGCGGATATGAGTCAATACGCTGCCTACGCAAAAGACACGGATTCGGAACGAGAGCACGAGCCATTGTTGTAGGTAATGACCGAGCCAGAAACGGAACGACGTCGACCGAGCATCGGAGGTAAATACGCGCATAGCAACCCGCCACAGCGACGAAGGTACAACAAAGAAACATTCAGACTACAGCGATTGAGCAGGAAAGTAGACTTTGAAAGTTACTTTGTGGGGCTTGATTGGAAAGAATTCGAAGGATAGATCGCTCAGGGACCTTCGAAAGAATGGAGGGGTCGCTGGTCAGACCTGTCAGCTGGGTGATGAGTCGGGGACTGCCGGCCGCCTGGGTCATACATATATTCACAGCGAGTTACGGCAAAAAAATGAGACAATAAATAGAATAAATAATTAGTGTTGACCGAATATTTCCACGCCGCCGAACGACCACTCTCTCTAGACGTGTTTGTAGCTGCCCATCAACGACCATCTTCCTCGTTTCTTCCCTTCTCCTCCTCTTCATTTCTTGTCGCCTTCCCCTCTTCATCCCTGTAATAATTCCTTCAATCCTTTCTCCTTTCTTGTCCCCTTTCCTTTTCCTTCCTCATGTCTTCCGATCGCCCAGATTACCACCCACAGGCAAGCTCTTCTCATATGATGAAGACGACAAAGCGCGGGAGACCCTACCTCAAGGTATCCTCCTTTCATCGCATCCTCTTCTCCTCTCCAACCTTGCATTCCCCAGGACACGCTTGATCTGTTTGCAACGCTCATCGTATCCCTTCAATTGACAACGCACAAGCAGTACTTTCGCACATTCCCAAATTCATTCACCACGTCAGTAGACACCCTTTCCACTTCTTCTCTTCTCCCTCAGCTCACCCCTTCCAACAGGGACGAGGCAGCTCAGAATTTAGCTTCTTTGAAATTTTCGCAGTCCAACCGAGGGCCAGACCCAAGAGATAAATCACGAATAGTGACGACTACGACGACGACCACCTTCTCCATGACCCGCGAAATGGCAAAGGCGATGTGCCAGCATTTTATGGATGCTCGTCTGATTGAAAACGCCGCTGATCAAGGGTCAAATCTTTTCAAGGATCGTGGCACGTATGTCCTCACTCCAAAGGGTCTCCACGTCCTCGAACGGTTCATCTCGAAAAACGGTATCAACGCTGATCACCTTCAACCCGTGTTCGCCTCACAACCTATTTGTATCAAATTACTCCACCTTGAGCGCCGTACAGCTGACGACGAAATCATCGTCACTCAGTCTGTGATCACCGCTCTCTTCCGTCGATTCGTCGGACGTCAGCCCAACTACCCTCCACAGAATGCTTCTGCACCTCAGGATGCTTTTCAGGAATACCACGAACGCTCTAAAGGTATCCAGCTCATGGACGTACAAGAAAAGGCTCAACCATTGCTGGGCAAGGCGACGGTCGTACACAAATACTGCTTTGCCGCTGTTTCGGCACTCGAGTGGCTCTGTGACTTTACGTCGGTCGTGGGGAGAGAGGAAGCAGCAGAGATGGCTGCGCAGTTCGTTCGTTTCGGTCTTATCACTCTTGTCAGCGACAAGAGGAAGAACAACGATTCTGCAATCATTTTCACTGTCCGTGGGTCTGCCCCTGGGGGCAACTCGCCCGTTAGTGTAAGTCATTCCCCTCGTTTCACTCTCACGTCTCGTCTTATCGTGGGTTTCAAGCAAAACGGAGAATTCCGGTGCACAGCGAAAGCTATCTATAGAATAACGGATGAAGGCAAGCGAGTTGCACAGTGGGAGGAGATCATGTCCTCTCATCACTCGTCGACGACCAACCTGCATGAACGCTCTTCGCTGGAAAGTGGCGTCGTAGATGGCACATCGTTCAAGCAAGGAGCCGAGGCGACCGCCAGCGCTGCCGATGCAAGGATCCACCGCCGGATTTCAATGGCCGAGAAACTCAACAGCGCTTATAACGATTCGAAAGAGACCAAGGAGTCGAAAGCAAACGTCAAAAACAACACTGACCGTCTGAACCAAATCCTTGAAGAACCGTCGTATCGCGCTCTCTTCCGCGAATTCCTCAAAGCAAACTTTTGCGAAGAAAACCTTGCTTTTTGGTTAGATGTCGAAGACTTCAAGCGCAAGTTCAGTATCACGTCTAGCGCGCAAGCGAACATACCAGTGGGTCGTCAAGGGAAGGCAACGCCGGGCCAGGCAGCGATGGAGAGACATCACGAATCCCTCATCCAAACTGCTTTCCAGATCTACAACAAGTACCTGGCACCGTCAAGTCAAAACGAGCTCAATATCGACCACGGGCTTAGACTTGATCTCGCCAGTTACCTGAGCGAGGTTATGACGAACCTGAACGGCAAGGCTTTTGATGGGCAGGTGGATGCCAGCCAGGCCAGCGCTTTCAACGCGACGCAGTTGCAAATGCTTATCAAGTTGTACTCTCGCATCCAAGCCCACGTTCTTCGTTTGATGGCCATGGATTCACTGCCAAAAGTACGCCTCGCATTTTTTTCTTCTCCACGTAGGCAATTCTGAGCTGTTCCCTCTAGTTCATCAAAACTCAGCAATTTTCTGAAGCCAAGCAATGGGTCGGAAGTGATCCTCCCGAGGACGTTCAATTTTTGACGAGCTCTGTTGCACCACCGGGTCTAGGAGGCGAAGAGGCTGGCGGTGCATATATCACTGTATCTGCCAAGGCCACGGAGCGCGAGCAGAGGCAACACCACCCCCCTGGTGCTTCCACCCATGCATGAGTTTGCGTCTTTTCTTCTCTTCTTGTTGTCAGGAGACTTTGGTTTGCTACACGCAACGATATGATATCCCCGCATCCCCTTTCTCTGCATTCATACCTTCGTCACTAGCAGTAATCTTCCCCATCTCCTTCGCATCGCCCAGTATAGTCCCCTAGTTTTCCGTCATATCATCATTTGCATCCCCGATTCCCCTCCTCCCTTTGGCGGTGTACCATCTACGTTATAATTATAAGCATACCTACTGCCTTTTGCACAGGAGCACCCTTAATTCACGACCCCCGTGTTCTATATCATGGTGTCTTACCTTAGCTGTTTTATCACTCGTCTTGATATTTGGCTGGCCAGGAACGACGTGGAAATAACGTGGCGAAGTGTGCCGGAATCGTATCATGGATATGTGTGATCCCTGGGCCTGAGAGGCCTGAGAGTCTGAGACTCACACGTCGTCCATCCAACCCTGAGCCGTTCATTCACCACCAGCTCATCACCCAAGATGTCCTGGATCTGGAATCCCGACGGAAATGCGCCAAAGCCAGAGCCCACCGAGCAAATGGTTCCAGACCCTGGGGACCCTAACAGGATGGTAGCCAAGAAGTCTGCGAACAAACCGTTCCTTGCGTATGTACACTGTCCATGAGCATCTTCGGTGCTTGACTGCCTCCCAAGGTACAAGGAATACAAGGCAAGACAAGAGAAGCTACACGATGAATGGTTGCAGCGCAAGAAAGAACGCGAAGAGAAGCTCGCGCGGGGCGAAAAAGTCGGTCCATTAGAGCGAGATCCAACAGCAGAAGAAGAAGTCGGCCTCCTTGGCCTCCTCAAGTTCATCGTTTACCTCCTGCTCATAATGACCTTGGCCGGCAAGTTCTTCACCGGGAGCTTCTTGTGGGAGTATGATGGCAAGTGGGCGAGAATGAAGTCATATTGGCCGGTGAATACGCTGTTTCATCCCCCCCCCCCTTTCTCGGGTTGTGTCGTGGCTGAACTTGGATGTTCGTATAGGAATCCAGTGGCCGCCTGTTCTCGGAATCTTACCTTGCGACCTTTGACGGGACGGATGAAGACAAGCCGTTATACATCGGGGTACGCATTTCACCTTTGTCACACGACTCGCTCGAGACTAACCAAAACGACAAGATCGATGGTGTTGTCTTTGACGTCTCGAGTAATAGGGGAACATACGGACCTGGAGGTTCCTACCACACCATGTACGCTTTACCCTGGAGCTGCGTTATTCCGCGGGACTTGCACTAATGGAGGCTATGTAGGGCTGGAGTTGACGCAGCAAGATCTTTTGCAACTGGATGCTTCGCAGCGCATCGTACACACGATTTGCGAGGTCTGTCCGAACAAGAGCTCATGGTGCGCTCTTAGTGTTATTTTCTCCCCGAGAATGTCGTGGCTGATTGCAATTAGAGCGTGGAACATTGGAAGAAGTTCTTCGCCGAGCACAAGTCTTATTTCAAAGTTGGCAGGGTCAGTCACCCACCTATTGACCCACAGAGCCCTATTCCAAAGCACTGTGATCCAAAGAAGGCACAAGCTGCGCAGCAGGCGAAACACGGCGAAGGTAGGGGACCTCCAGTCCAGCAAGCGGGCCGTAATTCGGCGCACGAGGAATTATAGATTACAAGCAACACTACTATAATACTTTGTGTCGAAAGCTCTGCTATGATAATGAAGTGCTGAGCATGTAAATGAAACATAGCTTGTGAGATCATCAACTGCATGATCGTACCGGGAGTGAAAGAAGTTTCATGAAGCATAAATGGACATATGAGCAAACAGTCCCTGAAGAAAGATACCGAAACATGCCCACTCATTGGGAGTTGACTAAGGATCGTACACTAGAATCAAGCCTGCCAAACACAAAACATGAGTCTAAGCAGTGCTTTCACAGCCGAGCACAGTTTGACTTGCCTGAGAAGGCGCCCCATGTGTCATGAAGTAATTCCTTAGAATCGGAAAATCGGCAATCGATCCGTTGACCATGGAAGAGAACGGGCTCTCGCGATACTTTGCAACAATGATATTGCCGCGCCATGCGGTGGCCTCTCGAAAGGCCCTCCCTTGAATCTCTCGAATGGACTTGTTGATGGGGAAGGGCATTCCGTCACGGGAGACGACGGGGTAGAAGACAACGTAGGGCTGAGCGAACTTCTTGTTCATCCCGTCGAGGGCTTCAACGAGCTATAGATGTTCGTCAGCAATATCCAATTAGAGATCGTACGCAACTTACATGATAGTGCCATGCACGGGGACCAAGGCCCTCTGCAATATAGTCCATGTATACCTCGGGATGTGGCATCCGTGGAGGTTGGGTGCTATGGGGCGCATGAGGATCGGGCATCGTCATGGGGCTCGTCATCAGCGCGACCATATGAGGATTCCGACCATCAGAGGGGAAAAGGAGAGCTTCGTAGGATACCAACTGATCCATATGGAGTTCGTAGGAAGGTGGGCAGGAGATCAGAGCGAGTAAGAAGAGAATAAGGTAATTGACTGCTTGACTTCAAGTCTCAGCGGCGCACTCGAGCACTTTTGGGACGACGGAGCATCTTGAGAGACCTTATATATGTCCCTGAAACGAGGTCAGGGTGATATCCGAAAATCATATGGAACAAAAGGGAAGACAAACATAGTGGAATCGTGAAGGAACACGAGGTGTAAACCGATCACAGGATCACGCAGTTCTGTCTATCGAGAACTAGTTCGCGAGTAGTAAAGTTTTTACAGCTCAGGTTTAGCAATTCCATGTGTGGCGTGACAAGGGCACGGTACGAGGTGGGCTGCCGACTTGCGTGAAGAGAGCATCTTGAAAGCGGAGGTATAGTAGACATTAAAAGCCTTGAGTTGTCGGGCATCAATGATGGTGCGTGCTAGAAGGTTTCAAGGATCCGGTCATGGGGCGGGATGCAGATCCAACCCAATTCCTTGACTCAATCAGGAAAGACCTTCACATCAAGGCCAATTGGCAAATGCTCTTGGCTCAACCGATAGGCTAGTTTGATGGATAGCACAACGGCTAGACATAAGCCCGGACTCAGAAATTGCAAAATTTTGACATAAAGCAAGACAAAATACGGCCCGTGCGGTGTCCACCTACCTTCAAGCGGCGTTCCTATACTGAATTGACAGATTTGGGGTCGCTAAGAGGACCTTTCGGCGCAGCCCCAAGTCACTGTCAGTCCAGTACAGCACCATGCAAACCCTCTTGCTACACTCCGCCAATGTGCCGCCCGTTCACCAGGTCTGGCTCGCATATTTTCCATTAAAAGTGATTAAACGCCGGGAAGGCGTGTTGCTGTGACCTGTCTACTCCGCGAGCATTTGTGTGCGTGGTACCTATTGGTGGAACGCATAATATAATGTTCTTCCCTGTTCATAGGTGATGCAGACACAGAACCAGTCATAGTTGGTTTGTTCGAAATTGCTGATTTCCACAGGCTGTGGATTGAAAGGGCTAGTTCGAGACAGTATGCATTGTCGTGCCATTGAGCGCGCAGGTCTCCGCATCATGTCATCTGGCTGTGCGTATGCTCCTTTCGGGTCCCCGGTGTTAAAATTATGGGGTTGCTAAGCATGCTCATTTCGCGAGGTGCAACTACCTCGTTGGACGACTCCCGATCAGGAGTTGCCATTCCTTAAATTGCTCGTCCCTCTCAAGGTTGTCTAGGCCTCTTTGGCACCCTCAATATATTTCACAACTGGGTGGACCCATGGTCACCAGACTCGAGGTTAGGTCCATCCCGTCTGTGACACAAGACGATTCGGGTAGATGGATCTACATTTATAGGTAAGTAGTTTGGTCAACAAACAATCTGGCGAATGGCGATGTACTGGAATCTTGTCATGTCCGCGTGATAGACATCGCCATTGCGGAGGTTCACTCGGACGCGACGGTTGCGTGTTTATTTCCCCCTCTTGGACTGGCCGGTGAACGTTTGAACCACAAATCGACCATTCCTCAAACGATCCACCTGGCACGATCATTCATATCTCAGATTTTATCTCTCCTTCGATTCGCTTGCCTCCTCTAGAATGAAGCAAAGGTCCAATGAGAAGCTTGACTTTTGTCATGGAATTTTCTTGATTCTCGGACGAGACGTTTCACACTCGCACAACCTTTCCGTGGCGCGGTTCGTCTAGATCTTGCGTCTTCGGTTACTTTGTGGGCTTCCGCTGTCTTCGATTCCTCTTCCCTGAAGATGACGCTGCGCAGGTAGTTGTCTGGATTTTGAAGGGTAGCGCTTGAGTATGACGGTCTTGGTCACCCTGCACAATCCATCCGGCATGGCTCCTATAGATATTTGGTGTATCTGCTGGAAATTTCATCTTCTGGTTATGTGTAAGATATTCCCCGACGCTCGACCAGATTTCTAGTGGAGTTCCCAAAAAGGCAAGGTATTTTTGTTAGGCGGTCAAGGCAAACCAGAGCGAGCGTCATAAACGAAAGTTGATCCTTCCTTGGACATTTCAGCGCTTTCAGCCTTGTACACAGTGTTGCGATGGCTGCTGGTTCCATTTTGGTTGCAGCCCAGCTTTCCTCGCTTTTCCCGACCACCAGCGCTCCATCCATCGTCCTGCAAACTTCCCATCGAAATGTTCCCATTCCTACGTCAACGGTCGATGTAGATCTTCACCCGGAACACGCGTCTTTCGCATCCATAGTACATGCCCAGCATGTTGGTTCCATCCTATTACGCGTTCTTCACGGTGGCTTGATCGTGGAGCTCATCTCATTATCGACCCAAGTGCCACCAATCCGTTTCGTCTTCCCCGTCCCCGTTCTATCTGCGCCAGCTGTTCTCGCAGCCGCTGAGCAAGAACTCCATTTGCTGGTAGTCACAGTATCGGGCTGCCTCTACCGTCTAGTCCTACCCGCCGCAAACCCCAATCTCTTGTGGCATGACCAGGTGGCTCCAAATTGGTGCAGAGAGTACATCATCAAGAGTGTCACCGACTTGTCCAGTGGTATTGTGCAAGCTCAAGGGATTCACTGCATTGCGATTGGGCTGAGAAACGGGTCACTGCTTCGGATAGAGTCCGAACGCATCGGTGACGACACATGCGACGGTGCGTGTCCTTCAATGTTCCTCATTGTAGAGCGGTTTAATCAAAGTTCATAGATCTTTGGACGGAGACTCTCAGTCAGCCCAAGTCATTCCTTGGTACCCTCACTTCTTACATTCCCGGACTTCAGTCTGGTGCAAGTGCGGCATCGGAAATACTTGCGGTGGCGAGTCTTCCCCAACCAGTAGATATCAGTCACATCTGGACGCTCTCCCGAGACCGCACGCTCCGTCTCTGGACTTCAAAAGGCGGTTGTGTTGCTTCCAAAGTCATCTCAAGTCGAATATCCACCCACCCTGGCTCCACAGGCACCCCAACACCCGCCCCGTTGGACGCCGAAACACAAAACCTTCTCCGTATTTGTTGCGGCGGAAACAGCGATGAAAGCACGTTCGCTGTCGCGTTCATGCCAACACCAACTGATCCTCACTCCGGTGGATATTTCCAAGTCTTTGATACAACGGCCGATCAGCTGCGAGAACTTGGCACGATCGAATGTTCCGCTGCTAGTGCTCACTCTCACTTGCAAGATTTCATTATTAATGACGGCATGTTGTGCACGTTATGGGAACGTCAGGGCTGCTCAATGATGGAGAGAACCCCCTTAATCATCGGGAGCTCACCTGCTTCTGAAGGCACACAATGGGAGACGTCGAACCACGGAGAGGAAACGGACTTGACGCCTGCATACCTCGAGGAACTTCTTCGTTCGCCGGGTTCTCTCACAGAGAAATTCATGGAAGCCATCATGCGCCCCGGCTTGTTTTCCCCCTTGACCATTCGAACTGCCCTAGAGCAATATATAGACGCCTGTCTCTCCCTTCCTGGCATCCCCCCACCCGAATTGACGACATCGTATGCCACTGTGGTAGAGAATATTGCTGCAGTGGTTGGCTGCACCGTGTCTCTCGTACAGGACCTCCATACCGGTGCAACACAGTATGACCGCTACTGGAGTGCACTCAAACGAGATTGGGAAGGGTTTGTTGCTCGCTGCCGCGAGGTGGAGCGCAGCGCAAGGTGGCCACTTGCACTTTGCAGTGGTCAGAGTGGCGAGGGTGTAATCGTTGTGGAGAGAGAGCGGATTAATATGCTCGCGCGGGAGGATCTTCCTATCGCTGTGCACAGACGCCTCAGTGATTCCCTCCTTGTGGACTCACACTTCACCGTTCTCGACATTGCATGGACGTTGTGCGACAAAATCGGACCGGAGCTCCTTCGCAGCGTGGAGAATAGGGTTGTCGATGTTTTGCATCAGGAGATTGCGTTCTCTATCGTGGATATCTTGGTGGACCAGGCCGAGCGACTGAACTTCAAAGAAGCCCTCGATGATGGTTCGCAGAACTGGATAATAACGAGGTTGCAGGACATCGAGGATCTGGACAAGGATGTCAGAATCATCCTCGACTTAGTCGCTGGCTTCGATCCCCAGGTCAAGCGGGAAGAGGATGAAGTTGAACTTCTACTTCCCCCCACTCGCGCTGAGTGGAGGGTTGCTCTGTCAGCCGCTTATGTTTCCACTTCAGTGCACGCTCGCTACGACATCTGCATCGCGTTGATAGCCCTTCTCTTTTTCCTCGCCGAAGATCTGCAAGAATGGGACCAGTCCTTGCTGGAGGAAGTGTTCGGCGTTTTTCGAGGTCTCGCCATACTGCGTTCCGCTGCCCGTCAGCCAGCGGCAGAGCACGCCCACGACCCACGGTCGTTAGACGACGCGACCACGGACGATGTAATTGCGCGCATGAGTACCATGCAGGTATCTAGAACCAGCTCTCGCTTCCTGCCAACTTCCTCTCTTATCCATCGTTTGATCGCTGAGTCGGGCGAATCCTGTGAATTTCCTGGCTCAGCTCACCGATTCCTTGATAACACTGGTCTACTCCAGTCTACTTCCCCTGCTCACGCCACCGTCTTCGAAGTACAGTTCTGCGAGAGTCTTCGCAATATGGGTTACCCCGAAATTGCTCGAGGCATGCTTTCGTGGCTTCCGCGAACTCCTGGCGTCCTCTTTGTCACTGGGCGGTTGTACATCGATCTAGGATGGCCGGACGATGCAGGTAGCATGATGGAGAAGGTCGCTGGTAGTTTTGGTACGTCGTTACGATTTCTTATGTCCGCCCATTCTTATGCATATATGCAGGCCCGAACAGTGGCCTGTCGTTCGAGGATGCCGAAGCACTGTCGTCCGTTCTACCCGCGAAGGCTCTCTATGACTCAGACTTCTCATTTTATCTTGAGGCATCCACAATCTTTAGGTCCAATGGCCTGACGCAGCACGAGATTTCATTCCTTCGGCTTGCACTGTCAGTTGCTCCTCCCGAGGCCGACACAGCGGATTTGTGGTATGGCCTCATTCGGGGTTACACAGACCTCTCTTCCTGGCAAGAGGCTTATTCATCGATAATCGCAACACCGTTTGATAGCGTGTAAAGAATTTCCCCCCTTTCTGCGTCACGTTTTTCTTGACACAACTTTGTAGGAAACGGGACTGTATTTCTCAGCTCGTATATCAAATGTGCGAGGAGGGCAGTATCGAAATGCTTGTATCTCTAGATTTCGGGGGCTTTGCTTCCGAAGTGGACGATGCCCTTGCATTCAAGGCTCGGAACACTGATCCTCGTGCACGCCCTTTTTACTCCCGAATTTTATACACGTGGTACACACGAAGAGGAGACCATCGAAGTGGTAAATTTCGATTTTCTTGACGTTTATTTGGGTCACGATATCTGAACCCTCGATTTTTTTTAGCTGCTCGAACGATGTATCAGCGTGCACGTAAACTGCAGGGGATATCTGGCAAGCCTGCTGACGTGATTTCGTTGATGGAGGACCAATTGGAATCACATTTGCTCGCGAT
>JBBPRJ010000326.1:0-11109 GCA_038092975.1 Chalciporus piperatoides | reverse complement strand
GTTACCTTCCTGAGTGCTGTGGTATGTTCTGGGAGCGAACGAGACATGCCGTTCGATCCAGCCTGGGGCGCACCCAGAGATTTGACTTTGACGGGGAGCTTGGCTTCTTGGACTTTTTTCCTCTCCCGCAAGGCGGTCCATAACTCATCAAGTGACGTGTGCTCTTGATCTCGTTGACTGTGTGAGGTGCTTGGCCTCGACGTGTGTGGGCGCTCTACAGCTTGTCGAGAAGAGGAAGGCACGGTAGAGGTGGATTGAAGTCGAGAACGGTTAGGACGAGGATGTTTGTCGTCTTCTAGCAGCTCGCAGCCGTCAAAGCTATCCCAGCAGGTGAAGGTGCCCATAGCAGTGGAAGACATGGGAGCGCTGGGAGATACCAGGTGTGCGAGCCAGCGGTCAGGCGTTTAGCTTGATGGAAGGAGGGAGAAAAGGCGATGGACGGAATTAGAAGCAAACCCCAGATCAATATCAAGACTCGACAGGGAAGCTGAGGGAACTGAGGTCCTGTAGCTGGCATGAAACACGAGGCTGCCAAATGCAGCGACAATCAATGTTTATCAGACAAGGTCCGTGGCTCCGATCTAGGAGTGCTAGACAACGGAGATGAGAATGGAGTTGGCTGGAGCTGGTTACAGTATGGCGATGCCCCCGTCACAGCGAAGACCAGCCCTAGTATCCTGCTAGATCCTGCGAGGCGGAGGCGAAAAACTGAGACGCCCTTGACCAGCGTGACTTTGCGTGAGACATACCTTGACACACGCCCAACGCCGTGAGATACGCTAGTCAGACTGCGCGATCAGTTTTACGCCATTGAGCAAGAAACGAGGCAGCTCGAGGCTCCCTCATGGGCCGCTGTCCAAGGAACCGGCGAACTTGATCAACGAGTGTGCATTGTCGTTCCTGGCCAAAAATGATCATAACATTCCATTTCTCAGCCTTGATACTGCAGCTGCAGTACAGCAACAACGTGTAAGTAGAATGCTAGAGTCCTTGGCCGGCGGCAGGATTGACGTTGATTACTGTAATGATTGACACTTGTTTTCAAGTTGCCAGTCGCTTGCATGTGCCGTCGCCAGCATTTTGACTTACGACCACCACGACCACGATCCTCTTCGAAATATATTGCACCTGGTGAGCTCCACACCTTTAACATCACCCTCTTCATGATGGGCTTCCAGCCGTTGTCAAATAGCATGTTAGACTACCTAGCCTCCTCGGAGCTGAGGAAAATTTCGACACTGACTCTCTTTCAACTCTCGTTTTCTTTTTAGTCCGGTCAACAATTTTCTGACTCTCCATTATTCACAGGCTGCGTCCCTTTTCAATTACAATTATTATGTACCGCCTCTTTTTCAACGAATACAAGTTGTTCCTCTTCATGCACCTCTGTAAATTTCACTCTCTGTGGCCATCAGCGACAACGATATTGCTACGATTTCCCCCCGACTTCATATCACGCAACCTCTATCATGGTGCAACTGACCGTCGTGCATCCACCTCATGATTAGTGGGGGTGTCGCATCGCGTCGCAGTTTGAGGCACAGTTGCGAGCTTGGGTGTTAGCCTGCTTAGACGAAGACGACCCTTGCTAAAAGACGTCAGCCTCCAACTACTTTTAGCCTCAGCGCAGTCGACGGGCTTTCTAGTTCCCGCTGTGGCGCTCCACATCGCCGACAAGTCCAATGACCGCCACGCGTTCTGTGCCCAATCAATTCCCTTCGTGGCTCCCTTCGACGACCTAGAGCTGACTGCTTGTAGACCGGATTACAAGTGGATCAAAATCCATAGTAAGCCAGCTCATCTCAAGGCTCCCACCTCCACTTCGTGCCCTGCTAACTGCTCTTATGACCAAGTAGCGGTCCGTATTCTCTATTCACTACGATATAATAAAACCGCCTGACGTTTTAGCGGACTGGCACTGCCAAACCGACTGAGGTGCGTAAACCTGGCGTTCAGATAGCACCGTTGCGAGCCGGCACCAATAATACACACAGACGAACTCTGTGCCCTTCCTGCGGGCTGGACCCGGGACGGCTCTTACAGATGCAACAAGATGATGTACTTCGCGCAGGCAGTAGGAGAGGAGCTGAAGCGCAGCATGGCCAACATCCTTCTGCACAATTGCAGCTATGATCACATATTCTCCCGGCGCGGCGACTTTTACTCAGTCAATTATCTGAACGAGACGACATGTAAGAGGCACTGTATGCTCAGATGGAGACCAGCACGATCAAGGCTCAACAACTTTGTCGAAGGTAGGTTAGCTTTGCGGAATGGTATGATTGGACGACATACAGGACAGGATGAAGCCAAGTTATCTATATGTAAATTTGTTCGGGTTCAGATATGCCTATTGCCGCCATCACCTTGAGACGCCAAGATTTGACCGCACGAATAAGAAAATTCGTGCTAGCTTGTTGACACCAGCAGAAAAGACCTCGCCGGTTCAACGTTCAACTTGATACGTTCCCTATTTCGATGTTTACCTATGTCTAATCTGAAATGTACCTTTAAGGGAATACCATAGATGGTATTCTACAATACGTGTCTAGGATGAAATCACCTGTGTGTCACCATTAATCCCGTGTATTAGTAAGAGTTATGTGACACAACTTTGTTACTAGTTAGCATGACTTTTAACTAACACAGCGCTTCAGCAATACACGCGGCACTCAGCATTCCCTTGTAAGGACGCCCAAGTACCCAGAGGTCCGGTAGATAAGATAGATAAGATTGTTGATTAACTCGCTTATCAATGTCACATGAACTCACATCACTCGTGGTTGCCGTGCCACAGCCACGTGTCCCCCTTGCCCTGAACGTCCGCTTACGGTGTCACGCCGCCGCAACACCCTTGCTCGCTGCCACCCATGATGGCGAGCACCTCTTGCTCGTTCTCCCGCATTTTCTCATGTTTTTTCGTGCGGTTTTCACTCAAGGTAAGCTTTTATGTCTTACAGTACGATATATGCCATCAAACATTGTCTAAAGGGCGGTCCGTGCGGTCGCTGCTGGAGGCACGTGGTCGGGAGCGGCCAGACTACGCGAAATACAACTCCCGCCGCGTCTTCGGAGTTTCAACTCACCTCCCCTTCTCAACGTTCAACATGGTGGACTCGATGCTGCCGCTCTCGACGACGGACGACCGTTCTGTGTGGGATTTGGCCGCTTCTTTCTCTCCGCCCTCCCAGCTCCCGACGACGTGCAGTATTTCCTCTAGAAAATCAACATACGCTCCCGCAGGCTGCCAGCCATCGCCACTGTGATAACGTGCCTGCCCGGTCCGTGCGTAAGATGGTCCGTGCATAGTATTACGAGATGTTGGCCTTGTGTACACGCTTACACGCCGGCAACAGGTTTCTCAACTATTTCTGCCCTTCTTCCAATGACACAACATGGTCAAGAAAATGCGCTCGTCGTCTGGCCGTGTCAAGATGACGGTGATGTCTGCTAGTGGTGCTACTCAGACTTCAGTAGCATCTCTCACTCGGATTCGCAAGGACCGCATAGAGGCTGAGCGAACATTGTTAGAGGCAGCCGGTGTGTGCTTTTTGTCTCTTTTCACTGCTCTTTATTGACACAATATCAGTACGTGCGAGGCGCTTGCAGGAACGCCTTGCAGAGGCACAACTGGAAGTCGGAGATTTTTCGGCAAATGGGGACGACATGAACTGGGACTACGATTTTGACACGTCATCAGGCGAGCAAGCAGTCGAGGGCGACTATATAAGTGACGACGACGATCAGGAGGAACTCCCCAGTGCATTCTCGAAGTATTTCAGACCCGGTGTCCACATGTATGTTTTTGGTGTACATCCTTGTGTTCCGCTCATTGACATGTTCACAGGAATGCTACGATCCGACGGTTTGACCGGCGTACCCGTCTTCAACGCAATGAACGTACTCACACGGCTTGGGAAGACCAAATGGCGGTGCTCGTTGATCAGTACCTCTCATGGAGACATGGAAACGCTGTGGCGATGCAGGTCGATGAAGGCGCACACCATGTGTTCCATGTGGACTCGATTGGTGTCTTCGGTATGTAATCTGTTGTACTGGCTCCATGTTACTGACGGTATCTACACAGACTTCACTGAGCAGCTTCCGGTGACACAGAGAGAAGATGAACCAGGCAACGCTGCGTTAATCCGTGCCGGCCTGCTCGGATGTTCGCCCGTCCAGCCGATCGTTGCTATCAAACTGGAATGCCTCGAATTCTATCATCAGTTGCGTCGTCGACAGTCGTCCTTCAGCGTCCAGGCCATGGTCAAGGTACTATGCGCCTTACATAATGTATGTATGTAATTTTCGTTTCTATCCTCGCTAATGCTTTGACTCCTCAGACTTCATACACACGACATCTGCGGAATCAATTTGCCGCAGCCTTTGACGCATATCTTTCCATCAAGCGTCGGATTCAAATTACGATACGTCAAGCCCTGGATCGTGATGGTCTCGCATGGAGGCTTAGCCGCGCCTGTCCACCATGCACCTTCAAGGTATGTCCCACTAGGCATGATGTTAAGCTGTCTCATGTAATTGCAGGTGCCCGCTGAGAATCCTTTATCCCCTGCTCGTTTGCACACGATGGATGGCAATTTCTCTGCCAAGCGACTTGATGGCTCAGGGTCGGCCGACCCCCGGACTTTTGAGAGTGATTATTTCATTCCCGCTGCCGACATTGAGCGCTTCAGAAATGATGCTAGCAAGGAGCCTGTGAATGATGCCAGTGCCAAGGCTACTACTTGCACGTCTAATTGGAGTGCTGCCAAGGCTGCCGAAGAAGACAAGATTCAGGTTTTCGAACAAACTGGTATCTTTGTTTTAGCCTGTCGGCATGGTTTTGTTGAGTCCATTGCCGAAATGAAGCGCAGTGGCGAGCTGTATGTCATTCGCATTCTGTATGTATTAACTGTCGTAATTGATGTGACTTGCAGTGCGAAGTATGGGTTAGCGACCATCAATCAAATTCTAGATGTCTGTGACAATGATCAGGCTATTGGTCACGACATCGGATGCGCGTCAAGAATAACTGTTGCCAACAGTGCGCTCAGCGAGCGGGCAAAGGAAGCATCCCTGAAGATTGTCGTAAATGCATTCCATGGGTTTGCTCATAACCGTCTATGTCAGCTACAAAACCATCCGCTCTATCAGCAAGGATTTGGAAACGAAGATCTGGAGACCTGTGAACGTATATTTTCTAGTTCCAACAGCACCGCACGACTCATTCGACATGCATCGCTCTTCCACTGGAAGCAGTTCCTCGATTTACATTTTGACCAGTGGGATTCTGACAAGTATCTTGAGCTTAGTATGTTTTGTTTCTCGTACGTCACCCCGATTCCTCACTCACGTAAACAGGCCGGTTCCTTTACAACAATTACAAACAAGCGCTTGATCTCATCAAGAAGTACACCGCCGAGCTGGCAAAGTTCAAAGCCCTTACGAATTTTGACAACAATGACTTCGAAACCTGGCATCAAGAGGAATTGGCGTATCTGCAGAACTGCGCATCTGAGCCCGCAGCCACGACGAACTCTGTAGCGTATGTTGAAGAACTCCAGAAACTTCAGTTTGCCGAGTAAGTGATTAAACCCTGCCTCTCGTAATATATGCCCACATGCTTTCAGAAAAACGTACGCTGGTGTCACGCAGTCGCCATATCTCACGTACACCCCATCCAACTTTACTCCCGAGTCTGGCCTTAATCGGACTGCCCTGCAGTGTTCGAACGCCGTAAGTGCCGAATTTTCATCGGCCCGGCGCAAATATGAGCTCCAACTCAATGTTGTTGAGCACTTCGAGCAGCAGCATGGTATCCGAACGCGCTGGACGCCTGAGGACCCAGATTACATTGCCGTTCAGGACTATGCCAAACAGCGCACGTTCATTCGTGTCGTTGAAGAGCTCGAAGGCTTGGTTGTACGGCGTCTTTTTGAACTCTCAAAAGCGAATCTAGCTGGTACAGGTCCGTATTTGTTGCTATTCTATCTATGATCACTGATGAGTTGGTAGGTTATAAGATGCGCAAGCATATATCAAGAGCATTAACACGCCGCTCTACTGCAATCCGCAACGCGCTTGAACGCTACAATAGACTCGCTCCCCGCCAAAAACCGCCTCGCCCAAAACTTGAATACTCTAATGTCATCAGCTACAGTGCTCTCGGAGAATTCTCGCTTCTCAAAGTCTCCCGTCACGACGTACTCGATAAGCCCTGGGCTCAGCCTGCCAATCGCGAAATGTCAATGAAATATTTCAAGGTCTTACGGTCGAAGGAAGAGATTATACGGTTGAATGTTGAGGTTCGTCGACTTGCTGTGTGGGTTGATCATGACGAGAAGCAGATCGCCGAGGCGGAAGAAAAGCTGCGGGACGCGGGATCTGATGGTCTTGCTGCCGAGATGCGACTGTTCTACGAACAACAACGCCGCGTGAATAACATCCATCGCAAAACCCTGGGCAAGACTTATAAGTTGGACGGGTACAGTGGTCAGAGGCCTGGAGATAGGATTCAGGAAGGTTGTGGCATGCAAGCTAATGATGGAGACCAGGAGGAGGACGAGGAGGACGAGGAGGACGAGGACGGTATTGCCGATGTGATTAATCTTACGGACTGCCTCGACCGTGTTAACTAGCATGTATTTTGTTCCAACATGGCTTCAACCATATGTTTGCAATGTTTCACCTTGTCGTTATGTGGAGTTGAAATCGATTGATCTTGAAACCAACTTGACTGCGACACCCACTGCAGTTCGATCGCCTACGAACCAACAATGAGCAACTCAACGCTTGTGCTGTAACGCCCATTCACAGCGAACAAACACGAAAGGATACACGCTCCACATAGTGTTCTCGATATTGAAGAAATGTAGCAATATCGCAAACAACTCGGTGACCCAACTCGGACCCATTCAATCTTGCACAAGCAGCGCTCGACTCAACAATGGTCAAGCCATGCAACGCTAGGCTCCCAAATTATCGTCTTGCCACTGTAGTCTATCTGAATGGATGTTAGGTACTTCCTTCTATCTGTCTTTCTGCCCGCGCGAGTGGTTCCTACTCTGTGTTTGAACCGCACTTGATAACTCATACAATCTGCACACACGACCCTAGTTAGCCAATCCCTGGATTCTATCTATGTGCGATTACAACCACCACCACCACTCTCGAGTCCCAATCATGTCTCACACCTACCAGAACTCGTCCCTCCGCAACTCCCGTCTCGACTACTTGAATCTATGTCAGGAGCCCGTAAGCAGTACATTCCAATCGCTCAAAAACAAGTACTAACTTTAGAAAGGCGCACGTCGAGATTGGGATGACGGCTTCCTTCAACTTCGAAACGTTGAAGGGAGCTCTTTGTACTCTTCCTGCGGCGAATCCGTTGATCAGGCTGTCCCATACAACTGCCAGCGCACTGGAACGAGCGTGCGTACAACGCATCAATGACATCTTCATCAAGGAATACTTGCCAGCCCTTGGTGAACGCTTGTTCGGATGGAGTTCAGTTGATCTCCCGCTCTCGATGAAAAAAAGTATGTCTGCCTTCTGCTCAAGAGTGTTTCGTGACATGAATTGGACTTGGCTAGGACTCCATCTTGACGAGAGCATCTCTGCCGGTCGCACGAGCACTCGCTCACCCTTTTTCTTCCCCGATCCATTGATTCACTCAACTCCCACTCTTTTACCGCGCCGCGAACTCTTTGTCGACGATACCTCATTCTCTGGACGGCTTTCAGCTGCCAATTCTTCTTTGATCAGTGATATCTCCGACATTTCAAGCACAAACTCCAAATTGCTTGCTTCGCCGCTCACTGACGAGTCTTTTCGCTCATCTGTATGCTCCATGGACGATCGTCAATCCCTCAGCCTGTCCCTCGCGTCCGATCATCTCGAATCCTCATTCATTATTCCCTCCCTCCAGAATGTGACTCTCAGGGACCGTCGACGAGAGGAAACTCCATCGTCGCCAACCTTTGGGTTACTTGCGGATGGGATTGCAGTCACTCGCTCTGGCCGCATGTCAGGACCCTTGCAACGTACCGGAAAATTTACACTGCCCCTACCCAACATCAGTGGTGACGAGAGCGACCATTCCCCCATTTCAATTAGCTCCGGTTCAACTCCTGGCACTCCCGTAATCCACAACTCCACGCTCACCCCTGAATCGCCAACTACAGACAAACCGCCTTGCAGAACAGGCCAAGCTCCGGTCTCAGTTACGGCGCAGACAAACCGCCTTCCTAAAACACTGCCATTGAACCCTTCCGCTCTAGTACTGGGCGTGGAGCCTGCGCCACAGTCTAGAGCATCCAAGGATAAGGTTCCATCCAAATTGCACACAGCTGACGATGTCCGTGCAATGGCGCTCATGTTACCGAGGCCGGTGTTGGTCTCGACCGCTCCTTCTGTTGACTTGGCGAAGAAAACTCCACGGACGGCGAAGAGAAAGCCGATCGAAGTGATTACAATGGACGATGTCGAAGCAGCTAAGGCGCGATCCGTTCCACGTGTCAAAAAGATCCGGTCATTCGTTATGGACCCCCAAACTCCTGGTCCTGACTCCTCCATTTCCCGTCAAAATTCATCCCCGAAGCCACGTAAACCTGTGACCCGCACGCCGAAACACACCCACTCAGGCTCCACTAGCTCCGTTTTACCACACGCTGGCAATATGCAGGTTCAAACATCCTTGCACAACCAGGAGGATGGCCTTGCCGTGACAAATAACTTCTACCTCATGACAATGGATCCGTTTGCTGCAGCCCATAACCAAACCAGGGACATTGGGCATGACCGTATCACGGCCGAAATCAACAAGGTGCTCGGCGGATATCGAGTCAGCTCCACTACGCTCGACGAGATTTGGATGGGTATTTATCAAGCTCCGGGATACGAGCCGCACTGTTGGATGTCAAACCTAGCCAAGAATGACGTCCCTGAAGAGTTGTTCGGTCCTATACTCCAAATTATGCGTACGGCAAGCACTGACCGTCGCAAGACGCAGTGGTAAGCATAATTTTGCCTCCGAGATTCAATATACTGATTTCCAACCAAGGTAAGGGTAGATTCCGTTGATTTTGTCAGGCGAGATATATTTTTTTCTGTTCCTGCTACGTGTTATTTGGCTCCAACCCTTGGCCCGCCGTGTATATAAAGTCTGGTATGAATTTATTCCCTACTACCCATAACTTGACTCGTTCATGGCGCGCACCACGAACGTGAACGGCAAACGCATACGTCCTAAGCTGACGAAGGAGCAGAGGGACAACCGCCGCAAGAGACATGTCGCACTTGCGGGGGACCTTGCGACTACACGTCAGGCATTTGCACAAGAAGCGGTCGATCTCGCCAGCAAACATGGACAGTATGTCTGTCTTTTTTCTTTCTTAAAATTTTATTTACGATCAAATCATCAGCACACTTAAGTGGACACGCACGCAACTCCTCCTCAACTCTGGCCTGCGTGAGCGCCGCCGTGTAAATGCTTGGAACGCGTTCTTGAAGGAAAAGTTGAATGAGGCCAACTCAGGTCGCGAAAAGGGTAATCGCTTCAAACTTACTTTCTTCGTTGCGAAATACAAGACCGAGCTGTTGGCCGAGTACCGAGAACTCCTACCCACCAGGAAGCAGGCTCTGATAGCCAAAGCACAAGCAGCGCGTGACTCGAAGACCCCGCCTGCACGTGCAAATCCCAAGGCTGTTAATCAAGCCATCACTGCCAGCTTTTCCAAGATGGATCGCGAGGTGTGTCCGTTAGATTTTTTTTTTCACATGCTAACGGGTGAGATTCAGTGGACGGCACTCTGCACCTCGACCGGCATGGAAGGCTTCTTCATCGCAGTCCGAGGAACCGTTGAAGATCACGCCGAGCCAAAGATTTTCTTCACTGAGAAAGCTGAAAGATTTGTACGCACCGTCCTCGATGTGGAACCGCGCCGCTTGGCACTTCGACTCGAGTCTTGGGTCGTCAGTGGGATTGGTGCGTCCTTTCCTCGCTCATTTGTGCTTACTCGTTGAGCATTGGACATGTCAGACCTGCCTGCCACTGCGAAGCGACAACGTACACTCGCCCGCGTCATAAGCAACTGTCGCAACTTCGTTCAGGAGGAACTTGGTAGGTTCTTATTGCATCCGACATTTCATTATATTAGACTAATATGATTTACATACTAAGATGACATTTTAGTCGAACACGGGATTAAAAAAAATGTCAAGATGAATTATACAAACTACGAACGCCAGATTGTCGAACGTTATGGTGTTGCTTTGACCGGGTGGCCACTCTCCGGACGTGTTTGTAATCCTGCGAAGATTGGCGGTAGGCAAAACGTGGAGAAGCTCCTTAGTGCCTTGCAATCGGAATCATGCAAGTGGGTCAAGCTCACGTGCGAGCAGCTTGCAGCGCGCATCGCTCAGAACAAGGCACGTCAGGAAGCTGGCGAGAAGGTTTATCAGCCACGACGTGCTCGTGGCAGCAACTCAGGCTCCACATCCAAGGAGGTCATAGATACAGATGATGACGAGGATTGATAAACCATAGTTCTGTAATGCCCATAGCCCCGATCAAATACAGAGCAGAGGGTAGTGTTAAGGATCAGGTTCAGAATTCAAGAGCTCGAGACATCATCATATCACGAAACAGCACTACAACAATGAATTAGAGAAGGACGAGCATTGCAACAAGGCCAATTGCAACAATGCACCACCTGCAAGGCTTTTTCAAAACAGTCCACAAAAACCTAGAGCGGGAAATGAGCAAGGAGAGTATGATGAAATGCACGGACCACCTTACGCACGGCCCAGACAGGCACATTGTCACAGTGGCGATGGCTGGCGGCCTGCGGGAGTGTATGGCAATTTTCTAGAGGTACGGCACGTCGTCGGGAGCTGGGAGGGCGGAGAGAAGAAGCAAGCAAATCCCGCGCAGACGGTGGCAATGGCTGGCAGCCTGCGGGAGCGTATGTTGATTTTCTAGAGGAGATACTGCACGTCGTCGGGAGCTGGGAGGGCGGAGAGAAAGAAGCGGCCAAATCCCACACAGAACGGTCGTCCGTCGTCGAGAGCGGCAGCATCGAGTCCACCATGTTGAACGTTGAGAAGGGG
>JBBPRJ010000325.1:0-11125 GCA_038092975.1 Chalciporus piperatoides | reverse complement strand
ATGAGATATGCGATATCTGGTATCGCACGCAAAGGGGGACGCGCTCGGGCACTCGAAGTGTGTAATTTCGTAAGGGAATGCAAGTCAGGTATGTATCCACTTGGCTCTTTACGGCTGTAAGCTTACAACCCGCCAACCATTTAGCTTTTGACAGATTCATACCTTTTGTGAAGGGACTTCAGAAGAAGCAAACAGTCACCAACCAGTCTCTGGAAAAAATTGAAGATGGTATGTCGGTGAATTCGTCCTCTTCTTGGTACGCTGAGATCTTTGCGTAGCTGTGTATGCGATCGTCGTTCGAACGTCAGAGTACGATCTTCCACCAGATATCCTCGATGATATCATCGCCCAATCGATGTCCAACTATGTGTCCAAAGACAAACGAAGTAACCGTGAGCTTGGTACTGACGATGAACACGAGGATGATTTTTGAGGACATCGCCATGTGTCTGTAACCTCCACCAACATGCAAAGATTAAATGGTACATTTATGTAGGGTGAAGTCTGACGATAATGATACATAGTCCCAGGGTGTCGATTTCATCATAGAATGCCAACGTGTAAGTAGTGGGTCCCGTCCAAAAATCAACGCCTAGGAGCAAACCTCGTCAATATACGAGAAACCAATATGCCATCTTCGTCCTCTTCGTATTCGACCCCATGACTTGGCCAAGGGGGAACATACGCATGATCGTCGGCATGGTGGTAGTGAGATTGGCGCCGTCGTAGACGCGCAGCTTCTTTTGTCTTTTCCTCCGCTGCTCTGGCTGCAATTTGTTTTTTCCACAACCTACCAGGAGCTAAGCATTTATGCGTCATAAAATAGCAAGTGAGCACGAACTCTAGTCGTTTCGTCCATTCAATATATCTATATCCTTTCTCTTGCCACTCTGGACGGCCAATTCTTGCTAGAGATTGAAGGTGTTGCCGTACAAGATTGTCGAGAGTAAAATTTGGAAGAAGAGGCCTTTTGACATGTAAACTGGAGCGACATGTAGCGCAGCTGGGGGCATATTTCTGAAAGGCCGTTGAAAAAATGCTTCTATAACAACGACGATACGCACGTTTCGAGCCACCCACCCATAACCACACTCGCCGCAGCACGTATGTCCGCAAGGATTGGCCACTTGTGCACCGACACTAAAGAGCTCAGACATAAATCCTCTTATGCTATACGAGTTTGAGGACTTGATGGGCATACAGTATATCACAACAGCTGTTTGGAAGTAGTTGATAAGCGCAGAAGATAACCGAAGGAGATTCAAATGTACATGGGGCAAGTGAGTTCAGTTTCGTATCCCTCTAAGATTACCCTTACGTCCGCTTCGTCCTGTGGGTTGGCCTTCTTCTTACCTTTCTTATTCGTGGAGCATATGTCTGGGGATCGGATAGCACGCTTGCGAGGTTGTTCTGTGTCACTCGTCTCTTCTGTCCCTTCAGAGTGAGTGAGTGCGATGCTGTGACGCCCGGCAGCGAGACCGAACCCGGATAGGTGTACCGCGTAAAACCTGAATGGACATACCGGGGACACGCAATGTTTCCGGAGCACAATCTAGATTTCTAATAAGGCCCGCCCGGCAACTCGTTCTGAAGTTAACGCACCTGTTGCACTATTGCAAATAGTTTCCGAAGGCCCTGCGTATGTTGGCTCAACGCTCAGTACTCTATATGCGCGAAAGAATATGTAGTAGACGGACCGGGATCCGCTCGTACTGACGAATCCGAACCTAGGACAGCATGAGAACTACTGTTGAAGGCGCTCGTGTGATTACGCCTCACCCCTTGCGATTTCGCTCATTGCTCGGGCTTCAATCTCGTCTACTGCCGCAAGGAACGACGGGTCTATCTCATCGACGCTGTCCAACCCGGTCGATGGAGCCGGACTTGCTACCGCAGAACGCGCGACGTGTCTCACGCCGCGGATAGCTAGGTGAGCGGGAGGATTGTTGTTGGTTGTCGGTGCTTGAAGCCCGGGGATATCATCGAAATCAAAGTCGTCAAAGTCGTTAGGAAACTCATCTTCGCCGTCGAGATCCGCCATGTTCGTGGCCGAGAAGACACAGGAGATTTGATTTTCCCGTCATCCACAACATCACGTGATCTCAGTATGACAAGGACAAGAAAAAGATCAAGTCCATGTACCGCCGAATGTCAACCAGTTTCAGTTGCTCTCATGCTCTGTAGAGCTCTCAGAACCTTCAAGTTGGGCTTTTCGCTAGCCGAGACGGCAAATTTAAACCTCAACTGGGGCACGACTGCGCACACTCTTCAAGAATAGCACGAGGTCCGCCCGTGTGCCGATTGTGTATTTAGTGTCAATGCGCGTTCCAGGTTCCTCGGGGTCGACCCTTATCGTGAAACAAAATGTAGTTGGATATACCTTCATGATCTGAGCATACGCGCGAAAAAAACCCTGCTGACATCCTTGGCGTGTCCACTCAGGTCCACTCGTGTCCATCGTTTTATCGCTCACCAGATATTGGGGAAAACATGGGGAAACCAAGACAATTGCAATTATAGAACACACCGCCTCGTCGCTCCATTATCACATCTTCTCACATTGAAGGGGATAAGCAGGAAGAAGACACACGGATGAGTTCCACGGTGAGTGATGATCCTGGCCAAAAGTCTAAATAAGGTCAGCAGAGACGCTCGTGTTGCTACCATGTCAGTCCCACCCTTCGCCGATCTATCAAGCGTTCCCTCATTAACAGCCAGTATTATCTGATCGGAGTGGGATACGTGGAGATTGCGCTTGGCGTGTTGTGCATTTTTAACCCACTGGCAGCAGCACCTCAGGTGACCCTGTTCTCTAGGTGTCATAGGGTGTCACTTGGACAAAATTCCAAAATATCAGGAAGGGTGCTGCCAGGGCCACGAATTTCCGACTTGAAGGTATTATTAGGAGTGAATGTTAATACAACAAGGCGTATGTGTAAGGGCTATGCAATAGATACAAGTACAGAGTGGAACAAGTACCAAATGAATGAAAAGGGCGCGCGCTAGGAGACCCCGATCGCTGAAGGGGGGAAGCGATTTTGGGAAACGTCTGGAGCATTTCGAGAATCATCAGGTGCGGATTCTCTGCCAGCTCCCGAAGAAAGAAGGGACCCGATAGCCATGGATGCTCTGGATCGTGGTGAATACTCCTCAGAATCACTGCGTGACGAATAAGGAGACGGTGGCAGATCACGTGATGACGTATGTGACAAGTGTGCATCGTGATGTGAAGATGAGGATTGGGTTGGGGAACGAGAAGAACGCTGTCGTTTGCGCGGTGGTTGCTGCTGCGTGGGTTCCCTCAGAGAAGGGGCAGACGTGTGAGACTCATGTCCATTGAGCAACTCGGCCGAGGAACGTTTGCTCTTTGTGTTATTGATGTGGGGCGATGATAGGGGATAATGCTGTGATGGTGGAAGAGCGGCTTCTGTAGTGTACAGCTCGAGCAAAGCCCTGTGTAATGAGGCCACGGAAGCCATGCGCTGATGCAAATATTATGACAGGCAGTACTATCGAGCATGTAGACGGCACATACCTGGTCTTCTGCGGTCTTGGCGTTCAGCATCGCAATGAGCATATCACGGTCACCGTCCCCTTTGGACCGGTATGCGCCGAGGATCTCTCTGAGACTCGGGGGAGGTGGCTGCAATTAAAAATGAGGATGAATATTGACGAGGAGGGAAAGATGAAATTCGGACCTGTTCAAGAGCATGCCAGGTGGACATAATGAGTCTCCTGTGGTCTAGAGGGGGAAGGGGGGAGAGATGGGTGTAATCGACGAGAGGGTAGGAGGGGGAAGTACTAGCGATATTCATTGGGTAAGAGAGGGCGAGTCTTATGCAGGACGCTATCCATGCGCAGAGTTTTTGTAGGAGAGCCAAGTCCAAAATTCTATCTTTGAGCAGGCTGGACAGTATAATTAGAATGCCAAGCCAAGGTGAGGCTGAATACCCGAAAGGATGTTCATATCTAAATTTGTGAACCCTGACAGTCGAGCTTTACTCGTACTGAATCGTCGAGCCTCTCACTCGTTCAATACGGCGACGACGGCGCAGATTGACTCACTCTCAGGAGTAAGCAACGTCCACTGCCAACGTCACCCATGTCGCACTACTGTGTCTGACCCCTCGACATCTAATTTTGTGTCACAATCTTGGCAGGAAAACGCTATTTATATCTGGGGTAATGCGTTCATTTTTGTCCGGATCCTGGACTAGAGATTTCCTGATTTAGATATCACGGCCCGTCTGGCCAATCAAATTTCAAAATATCTCCTCGCGGCTCTAAATTTGGTCCCATAGATCAGAATAGGCTACACACGCTGCCAGGTTTGGCAACCATCGTCGTTACCAGGACCCGTTTGGATCCTGCCTCGAAAGCTGCAGCCTGCTAGCCACCACCACCCTATCATCCTGCTCTCCGTTGCTGTGGAGGGGGGTGTGCAATAATATAATCCCATATACCCGCCCATCAACTGCGATGTCAATGCATCCCAAGAAAAAGAAACCTGCCCCCCCAGCCCAGTTATTCCCCAATTATTCATGGCGAGATCGCACTCTTCACCCCACATTGCTGTACATCACAGACCACAACGAGGCAAATATCCACCTCGCTCGCCTCCCGTTTGGTCACATCGGTTTCGACATTGAATGGCGCCCAAATTTCATCAAGGGACACCCAGAAAACCCCGTCGCTCTCGTACAGCTCGCAAGTTCTGATACCGTCATCCTCCTCCACATCAGTCGCATGAAACGTACTTGCATCCGCTCTATACTGATTTTCGCTAACTACTTATCAGAATTCCCATCTCAACTGAGTGACTTGCTCTTTTCCGAATCCTGGATCAAGGCAGGCGTCAGCATCCAAAGTACGTTGTCCTTCATCCTGTGGATGTCAATTTGTCTCAACTGCCACAGATGACTGTAATAAATTGTACAAAGATTGGGGAGTATCTGTCCGAAATTGTGTCGAGCTTTCACTTCTCGCTCGTACCGTCGACAATGCTCGATGGAAGGGAAAATATACACAACCACTTGGTTTAGCTCGACTACTTGAGACATACCACCAGGCAACTCTCACCAAGGGGAAAATACAACGTAGCAACTGGGAATCATACTTAAATTCACTTCAACAGGAATGTAAGTCGTACGACCTCCCATTCGTACAATTTTGCCCTCCAGTTTCCAACACCATCGTGATTTTGTTGCTTTCAGATGCTGCGAATGACGCTCACGCTGGGTACATCATTTATACTCGGCTAATTAACATGGCGCGAGCAATGGATCCAACCCCCCTACCCACATACTATTCCTTCAGCGTTGTTGGTGGCCTTCTTTACGACAATGCAGGAGTCATTCCTTGGCAAGCACAAAACCCACAATATGACCCAGGTCCTCCACCACCACCCAAGAATCCAGAAAAGGACAAACGAGGGCACTCCGAGGCGGGTCCTGCCCAGCGTCGTTCGTATCATAAGTCGTCGCATCAATCGTCACAAGGCAGCCCTAGCATGGCGCTTGAGAGTGGCGTTGCAATCTCAAACACTGCGCCGGTTCGTGAGGGTCGTTTCACTTCTCGCGCACAGCATCATAATCTGTATAGAGGAGGGCAACAAAGAGGCGAGGTTTTGGGACAGGGTCGACAGGCACAGCCTGACATGCGTCCGATCCGCGCGGACACCCATCTCTAATATCCATTTGAGCATCAACGAGTGTGGATAGATCAGGGAGCGCTTACAGCGCCGTTCGTTGGCATGCTCGGAGCCCGCAGGCTCTTAGAAAAACCTCTCGGGTTCCCCAGGCCACATTTATCCACACGAGGATCAGAATCTAGAAAGGAGGATTGCTATCTTAAACAGCCAGATCATCTTACTGCAATGAATTATTGTACATCTTACGTTCCCTACATTTCTTTAAATTGTATTCCCTTTACCCATTTATCCGTCCCTGGCAAGGACAGGATACAAATTGATCCACCGAAACCGAATGCAAAACAGTACTTCGACCGGGAAACTGAATTGCCACACTTCTCTCTGGTCAATTACCAGACACTGGCATACAGATAAATCAAATTAATATGATTTCATTGGTTTTCATGTCAACAGACAATTGTCATACCTAAAGATCGATCTCCGGGAGCGTTTAGCACGCGCCAGAGTTGCCCCAGACACCGGAGGAGCCTTGGATGCACAGATCAGTACCATCCCGTGAGGAAGGAAGAGAAACTTACCTCCAGGAACCTCATTCTGGTTCCACTCGTTGGCAGTCCAGAGGTAACCACTTGAGGTGAGCGCATCAGGGAGAACTCCATGTTCCAAAACCATCCGAAGCATTCTACTTACTTGTAGGTGACCTGGTTACCGGTCACATACTGCGAAGGTGCCGAATGAGCGCTGCCCACGGACTCTTATAGCGTGGTACTTACTGCGACCCTGTTCGACCATGCGGTAATGCCATTGCAGATACTACTACTTGATGTGGTCGTGGGGGAAACGGAGGTTGACTTCGTCATCGTAGCAGTAGTGGTTGCGGAGGAGGTCGTCGGGCTTGATGTCGTCGTCGTCGTCGTCGTCGTCGTGGCAGACGCCGTCAAGGCTCCCCCACAGGCGCTTACTGCGCAATAAAGATAGTCAATTGGTCAGTTCGACGCAAGCGGTGGCTGGACCTACTTGGGCTCCAACCGGTTGAGACTCCGGCACTGGGTGCAGTGTTGGTCCAGTAGGCAGCCTGTGTTCCTATTCAGTGGGCGGTTTCCCCAAATAGGTCCCAAAGACATACCTTCCAAATGTAGCCCCCATAGCTGACCTCTTGTCCAGCGGTATAAGCCTGTCCAGAGACATAGGCAGGAGCCGAACAAGCTGGGTAGGTGAACCCAGTGGCACCGGCAGCTTGCAGAGCTTGTTTGATCGCGAGATCATACCTGTTGTTGGCTAGCCCCAAGGGTTAACGAAGGAACACAGGAGCGTTTTTGAAACGTACCATATGCCTGGGAAGCGTCCCACAGCATCACACCACCGAATGAAGGGAAACTGTTCCTCGTCGCGGCGGCGATATTGCTAAGATTACTGATTGGGACGTAACCACTTCCAGCTGCTGTGCTCGATGCAGGGGCTCCAATGTATATTTTTACCTGTTGGATACCTCGGTGAGCAGTAGCTTCGCCGAAGGATGTCGAGAGGCTTACGTCTGGATTAGGGCTGGTCTGTCGTGCCCATATATCCCTCGAGGAAGGTCAGCTCGCACATAGTAATATCGTCCTGATTGGCGCTCACCAGACACCAAAGTTCCAGTCCTGTAAATGAGCCTTTGAGCACACGCGCCGAGTGACTGGAAACCAGGCTCACCGATACAATGTAATAGTTGTTGAGACCACATTGGTTGTTGTCTAGAAAATTTAATTAGGTGGGGGAAATCTTGGTGGGTTGCTCAAACTCACAAAACTGGACGTAGATTGCATCAAAGCTGACTACATTAATCACACTACCGAGATCGGCATCTGGATACGGACACTGTGGTGCGGCTTGAAAGTATTAGTGATACGTGTGGGTGGTAGGTGGCGATGAGGATACCTGTGATGTAGTACCTGAATGGAAAATTAAAATATGAGCGTGATCGCGAAGTAGAATATAGAGACCGTACAGTTTACTGGCTCCCGCTGCGAGAGTGCGAATCTGTGTGACAAAGGCAGCGTACCCGGTGGAGCCACCCCCCTCGATATCGAGATCGACACTGCAAATTCTGATGGGACGCTGACTTTCATTTCGTTTGTGAGCCGACTTACCCGTCAAGTACTGCGCTACCGAAAGGACGCATGGTGCTACTTCCGCCCAAAAACAAGTTCCAAACTGAAGGCGATTTGGTCAACCAGGAATCAAATGAACGAACGAAATCATTGACTAGTCTGTGCGAATTGCTGTGCCTGTGTATCATCGGTGAAGCCGACGCTACCACCTGCACCACCAAGAGATATTGTCACGATCTTGCCTTGAGCTTGACAGTACTCGATATCCGCAGCCAGAGCAGAACAATTCGCGAGATTAGTTCCAGGGAAAGTGGCATTATCTGTCGGGTTGCACGTCTAGAACAACAGTAAAAACACAGACGTGGACAAAGGGCTGTAATGCATACATTCGCAAGGTTGAGCACGGGCATGCCACCAGAACCAAAGAACGTGTCTACAAAGGCTACAGGGATGGCATCGATGGCATCATCCTTTTGTACACAGGGTGAGAATCCTTGTGCGAGGCTCCAGAGTGTGACATACCTGACAATAGTGTGATATAGGTTGTTGCCAGTAAGCGTTATTGTTGTTGACTGCACCATATGAGTCTTGGCCCCAGTAACTACGGGTTGCGCGTAAGTAAGGTTGTCTGAGGGCGAACATCCTCTTACACTGCGACCTAGGTGAGCTATGAGCAAAGGTAACAACGTTCGGAAATCATGGTGGGCTTACATTGTCATAATAAGAGTTGGTGTATGCGCGGGCCTTGCCCGAGTATAAGCCCGCGACCACGCAGAACAAGAAAGACGAGAAGCTACGAGTGAATGTCATAATGAGGAGCCTGCAAAGTCCCGCCAGAGAGACGTGATCCCTACTCAATCCGAACTTACCAGCTTTTATAACCCGGAGGCCATGAGCACGGAGCCAGAGGGACAAGATAACTCGTCACAATCAGCATCCACCATCTGAAGCAAACGGAATCCTTTGCAAAGGTACTATATCTGGATAGCACATTCCCCGAGGATTCCTAGTTCGATGCTATGCCATGAGGTATCCAGTTCTTTCGCTGGCACAAGTGCCAAGGCAGATAGTGAGGGGGAAGCCTACATGTCAGTGACACTGAGTTCCATAGACTCCACTGGGGAGTAGCGTGCTGTGGCGCATACGGGAGAGGCTCATGAGCACATGGCCACATGCAATTCCCTGATGGGTAGAAAGCTTAAACATCCATATCTTGATCGGTCTCATGTCTAGCAAGAAAAGAATGTCACGTGAAACAAAGGATAGGTAATGTTGTATCGATACTTGCGCTGGCACTTCCCCTGACACCAGAGAGGGTTGACCGAAGTCGCATCTTTCGGATATGTTCCAGAAGCATCATCTCACTGGGCATCCAGCGCGTCAATGGGGCAGATATCTATATAGAGGGAGTAGTACAGCATTCGATGGTCAGAGATAGGAGGGAGTAATATAGATCAGGCTGATGATGCTCCCGAGTCTTCGCTCTCACCATCAGCAGACGCCGCGGAAGCCGCATTGCGCACGGGTTCTGGACAGGGATCAGAGTGCTGCATGTACCACAAAGACAAAGACGTGCCAAAGTATGGGTGAGCCTGTGCTTCGCGAGCTGTCAGGCGTTCTTGGTGGTCATAACGGAGTAGTTTGTCGAGGAAGTCGATTGCTTCGTTGGAAACATACCGCTGGTTTTCCGACGTGACGAATCTTGTCCACTGTTTCCGGGGATATCTGAAGGGGCGGAATTGTGATTGGTTCGAGAGAGACCACGAGAACCTTACCTGCCCAGGAGCTCATCGTACTGCGGGTCGAGTCGGATGTTATACTTGTCGATATAAGCATATAGTTCATCGGTGCCAAGGACCTTTGCGATTTTGACGAGTTGATCGTAGTTGTCGTGTCCATGGAAAAAAGGCTCCTTCCTGAATATCTGCACAAGAGTGATTTGGTTGGTATACGAGTAAACCAACGGAAGATGTCATACTCACCATCGAGGCGAACATGCACCCAAAACTCCACATGTCAAGACTATAGTCATACTCCTGGAAATCCACCAAGAGCTCGGGACCTTTGAAGTAGCGCGAAGCCACACGGACATTGTATTCAACCTTGGGGTGGTAGAATTCGGCAAGTCCCCAATCAATGAGTCTTAGCTATCGCTGTTGCGTTTGAACTCGCATCTAAACGATGAAATGGACGAATACCTTGTGTTGTTCATGATCGATCATGACGTTGTGAGGCTTTACATCTCGATGCATGATTCCTCGTGAATGACAGAAATCTAGGGCCTAAGTGGCAGAATCAATAAGATGGAATGTCGATATTAAAAATGAGGGTAACCTTGAGAAGCTCGAACATGTAGAATCGAACGTCGAAGTCTGTGAATCGTGGATATAGCACCTTGAAGTCGACATTGTCGACGTACTCCGTAATTAGGCTCGGAATTTTGGAGGCGGGGTCTCGGACGACATCCAAGAGTGCGACAACATTGGGACCACCGGCAAGGTTCTGCAAGATCTTAATTTCACGCTTTATCTTCTTCTTTTTCACTGGCTTAAGGACTTTGATGATGCACTTTTCGTCGTGGATCACATTGACTCCCTCGAAGACCTGTAGGCAATTGAATCAGATCTGGTGACGATCACGAACGAGGTTGTAACCTCTGAGTATTTGCCCCGTCCAACTTTGCGTACTATTTCATAATGATCTTGTGAGCCCCATTGTACCTGCAAATTGTCTGTGGAGATGGCTGGCTGAGCAGATTCTGATTTACAGCTGGGATGTGAGCTTTACCGTATTCATACCATGCAGGACCAAATTGTGCGTTGACATCCCGATAGACGCGTGCGACAGACTTTGTTGGGGGCCGGACCATGGAAAGAGGTCGTGATGGATGTGAATCTGACGCAGCCGCGACTTTGCCTCGCTTTGCCTTGCTGTGAGGCTTGTTCTGCTCAGCGGCTGAATGCAACGTGCCACCTACCGAACCGAATTTACCCACGGCCTCAAGGGATACTGCACCACAGCGGATAGACAAGTCTTGACACCCTCTCCACCCAAAAGCTGGGGGATAATCTGAATAGTTAACCTTACTAGCAAGCCGATGTCACAATGGCCACCTTCGATTCTGTTCATTACTTCTCCTCGGTACCACAACTCCGTACCTGCTTCGATCCGATCATTCCTCACTCACGGCGACTCCCCTGGACCACCGCCCCAAACTTTACCAGATCGTGGTCGCAGCATTAACCCCCTTGTCCGCGTCAGAGTGATAACCGATTCAACACACCCCGCACGTGGACAATGCGGCCTCTTCGCGCTCAAGAAGATACAGCCCAAATCACACATTATCGACTATATTGGCGAAGTGCATTGTGAAGAAAGGCCTGGA
>JBBPRJ010000324.1:0-11172 GCA_038092975.1 Chalciporus piperatoides | reverse complement strand
GCCACGACTCTGAAGAGCTCAGACAGAGGTGTCTTAGCCTTCTTCAGCAACTCCAGCAAATTGACAGCCCACGGAAATTGAGATACCAGGAAATAGGCGAGTGTTGTCAATTTTCAGTCGGCGGAGCTCCTACTGATGGTGGGTAGCTAGCTCAACAAATTGGAGTCCAATCAACTGCTTAGTATGTCCATGTATTGATCAGTCTGTTGTGTTTTCTGTAGATGTAATCTTGGCTTTCATCCTATTCACTTATACCTCCTCAATCACACTATGGAGGCCAAACCTTTCGAGTGCATCCAGAGCAAACATCGATGGCAAACAGGTAAACTATACCGACAACTACATGTGGTGTACCCAGCGTTTATGAAGAGATAAGAGCAACAAGTGTGTCAAAAAGATTTGAACGACAAAAGGAATTCGTATTCGTAAGTGCACGTGAACATCATGAACCTAGCATGAAATGGCGAATGGAATCAATCGAATCGCGACGCATCAAAAAGGACAGGCTTTCAAGATAGCAAAGGAAGAGATAAACAAACATCGACGGTCATTTTTTGTTACGTTTTGAGGCGAGTCTCAAGACAAGCTCATTGTTTCAGACTTGTTTGCGAGCAAGAATATCTTGAATCTCGGCGATGGTCCGCGCGGAATCCATTAATAGAGGTCCACCAGGGAGAATTGCCAAACGTTGTTTCGTGGTGTTTAGCATGGCCTTAACATTAGGGACGACCCGTGCAATGTATGGGGAGATGAGAGGCTCCTGAAGGAGAAGGTGGTGAGCCGCGGCCGGACAAAAATTATATGGGACACATACGTTAATGTTCAACACAGTAGCCGCCCTCTGCAGCCACCACAGCGCAGACTTGAATGATTCATCAACAGGAGGCGTCTCTCCTACAATGCCAGCGAGCTACGAGGAGAAACAAAACGTCAGAACCCAACGCCCGAAAGAGGCCGATGAAAACGTACGCGGTGCAATAGTGTAAGAATAACAGCCTGAGACAGCGGCCCAGGTCCATTAAGAGGCATAACGATCTCGGGATTCGATCGCGCCAGTAGCTCCCGGAGCTGTTTGGGATCCTGCGTGCCCAGCACCGCCAAATAAGTGTCGTCCCACTCTTCAGTCTGAGCTGGAGGAGAACGCTGGGAAGATGGAGGTGGTGGCGGGGGTGGCGGAGCGATGGGGTGCGAAGCCTGTGGGGCGGCGATATTTGGTGATGTATACCACGGGCCGTGCATAGGCAGCGGTTGCGTCTGAGGTGCATAGCTAAGAGGTTGTGTGGTGTAGGTCGGCTGCGTCGCAGGCGGGAGGTTGGGTTGACGGTGAAGTGTCTGAGGAGGCATCGAGGACATGCTGGACACAGGAGAAGCGCCAGTGGACATGCGGTGCGTTGCGTTCATGGTCAAGAACTTGACTTGGTCAGAGAGGACTCTGACAGAGTGCTCGAGTTCTCTTATCAACGACTGCGAGAGATGTGTCGTGAGTGGCGTTCGAACATCAATATGTGAACCACGAACCTCCTGGCTCCGTGCAGCCTCTGTCTGCCACGTCATCGAATCTTTCTTCACATTCAAGATCTCCGTCCTCATCTCACGTAGGATATCTTGGTGCATCGCGGATGTTTGCTGAGAGTAGGCAGGCACGAATGACTTTGTGACCGTGTCCTTGACGTATCTCTCAATGAGAGGATTCAGGTTGGTCGAGAGCATGCTCGCAAAGTGATTCGAGATGTCAGGTCTCAACAATAGCTTCTCCATCTCGACGGGAAGGTTCTGGGAGTCGGCGAGGTCAGTTCACCCACCCGCACGAAACAAAGAAACGAAATTCACATTTTGAATATACTCCGTCAACCCTCGTCCAACATGCTCGTTCATCGCGGACCGAACCTCGCTCCTCGTGATATGCTCCAGAGCGGGCAGCACAGAGTTCTGAACCTCAGATTTGACAGCCATCTCCACCACACGCGTGGTGTTCCTTGTGAGTTCTGTCGAGATCAACTTGAGTATCTTCTCCTGACGATTAATATCCTCCGTCTGTTCGTTTGCACGGGCCTCATCGAACCGTAGCTCTGATAACAGCCCAAACATATCAGCACCTCCTTCAACACATGCCAAACCGCACTCACGTTGTTTCTCCATTTCCTTCCCGATCAAGCGCCCAATACGAGAATGCAAACTCTCCTCGCTCTTCTTGATCTCCTTGGTGATAAGCTGAGTGACATTTGAATCACTGACGGAACCCAGGTCGACCTTGGGAGTCTTATCCTTGTCCCTCGCCTCCTCTCTATCTCTGAAGGCGACGTTCTTTCCTTTGCCGTTCTTTCCCTTTGCTTCGGACCCACGTGCATCGTCACGAGCCAACTCCGATTCAATTTCCTCGGAAGGTGGCGTTCGCAATCTACCAGGAGGGATCATAGATGAGACTTGTTGGGGGACAGGTACAGGTCCACCGATTATCGCAGAGGCTGGAGGCATCTGACGAGCTGGTTTGACGTCCAAGTTTGCAGAAGTTGGGACTTGGGATTGCGAGTAAGGAGGGAATTTGGAGAGGGCGCTCACGAGCGCACTCTCGTACCACTCCTTGCGAATGAGAACTTGGTCAACACCAGTCGAGTGGACGGAGAAAGCAACCAGGGCGAGTTCACCCGGAGGAACCTTGGCAGCAACGCAGGCAGCATGAGCTTCGTCACCGGTAGGATCAGCATCCGCAGAGAGGATGACGAAATGGATGGTGGGTTTCGGTCCAGAGAACTCAACGACCTGCTCAAAGAAACCACCCCGCACGAGTTCGCCAGAGGGCGAAGCAGAGACATCGAAGCCGATCTTCAAGGCAATCAAACTGTCTCTACGATTGTTGGCAACCCACAGCGTCTGAATCCTGGAGTCGTAGTTGACATGCCCAAACATATCTGGGTCCTCCTTGGTGCCATTGACAAACTTGAACGTGGATAAGACGTTCTTTGTGATGACGGAGAGCAATTGGAAGACGGTGCCGTTCTTACGACCGATGATGATGCCGTCGTCGATGAAGGTCAATGAAGAGGGCAGATCATCCCCACGGACGCGATGTGTCCAGAACGGACTCTTGTCATGGACGTTCCACAACGTGAGAGTTGAGTCCTCTGAAATCGTCGCCAGCGCAAAGTGAGGAACGTCAAAGTCAAAGGCAACCAGGCGCTACACAAACTACAATCAGCGTGTATGCGCAGAATAGGATACCGCACACTTACCGAAGGGATGGAGAATACTTGAGATATGCGGTTGAGCTCAACCTGTGGCTGAGGTTCTCCTCTAAAGGTATGCGCAGCGTCCGTCAAATCCAATAAATACATCTTTGTTTCCGAAGCAACCGCCAGGGTGTCAGCTTGCTTTGGATGCCACTTCACGGAGTGCAAGGGATCGGCATCAGCGCTCGGTACGACGCACAACAAGAGATGCCCGCTAAACGCAACATTCTTAGCCCAACGTCTCGGAATCAGAACAGGAGCACTCACGGGACATCATCGGTGATAACTTCGGGCAACTCCCAGACGACGAAACCACCATCCGACGTCACCCCTGCAAGTCTGTTGCCGAAAACGGCCATATCGATGACTTGAGTCGAGGGGGCGAAGACAGTAGGCAACTGCAAGAGGGTACGATCGCCGCTTGACCGCGAGATGACACGCACACGACCTCTGGTCATGGCATATGCAATCCAGTGAGTCGCGCCGATGGTAGTCCCGGGCAGGAACACAGAATCTTGCTTGACAAGGGCGATCGCAGTAGACTTGACCCCATCCCGGGGTGCTTGAATTTCATCGAGGGGCTGTGACACGTCAAACACAATTGTCTGAGGTTGCGCACTATATAACTTTGAGCTCGAGGATAGGTCTCAAAGAATGAGAGTATGCGTACCTTGGGCTTGATTGAGCCTTGCCCTTGCCAACTGCCTTGCCCCGACCGTCATTCTTCCAGTTCGATCGAGGACCTGGCGAACCCTCTTTCTCCCTCCGCGCTGGGACAATGGGCTGCCCGAGAGGTGATTCGACCGATCGACCCTGGGGACGATGTTGCTGCGGTGGTTGTTGCGGCGGCGGCGGCGGTTGCTGGACCGGGAGCTTCGGTGGAGACGCGCGAGGGGGAGAAACGCGACCAGGCTTAGGTGGGAGAGGAGGCGGAGGCAGCATAGGGCGAGACTGTTGTTGCGTCTGTTGCGGCGGCGGTTGATTGGATTCCACCTGGGAATATTCATCTGTAGTGCTATAAGGATCGTATGAAGGGGAAGGCGGTTGGGCAGAAGAGTAGGGCACCGGGCCCCGAGTAAGCTGATCGATCAGATTCTCAACAGACTTGTGCTTAGGATCATTGGCGAGCGATCCGAGCGATGCAGAGGTCCAAGAGTCTTCGTTGCCGCTCGAAGAGCTAGTTGGCGCGTTTGGAACGGGCTTCTTCTTGATGGTGTTCTGACTGGACGCGAGAGCATCGAAAGGGGAGACGAAGTCGAACATGGACTTGCGAGGAGAGGGGGGCGCCTGTTGTTGCTGCTGAGGCGGGGACACGGGGATCGGCTGGGGTGGAGGTGGGGGGAGCTCTCTGGGAGCATCCTGTGGAACGTAAGCATCGGTGGGGATGTAAGAATCGCCTGAGAGCTGCTGGCGTGGCGCTGACGTCGTTGGAGGGAGAACGGGCAGGACGCTTGAGGCGGGCTCAGAGTAATTTGAGCGGGGAGCGTTACTATCGAAAGAGTCAATAAAGAACGTATCGATATAATCCCAGGACGCCATGGGTGGTAAGACGACAGAAAGACGTGAACGATCACAGGATTTGGTAGAAAAGGCATGCTACCCGGCCTCATGTTAGAGGTGAGGCAACGTAGTAGTCATCAACACGCCACGACACCGAGAGGTAGTCGTGATCGTAAAGTGGAAGCCGCATGGCAGTCTGGCGGACTAAAAAGCTGATGCGAAAGCCACGCCAGCGGGGTCCGTGCACGAGGCAAAAGCACCCACCGACTTCCATGTCGGTGTATCGGGGGAAAGGAGAGAGAGACTCACCCAGCCATAAGCTGCTCGAGGAGGATCTTTCCCTGTACCTCGCTGTTGTTTGATGGGGACTGACCGGACCTCTGGGACGAAGAGGTGGGTGGTGTTGGTATCTGTTGTTGATAAGGCGGGGGGGGAGGACCTGGGTTTTGTGGTGCTTGCTGATGAGGTGGAACAGTTGTCGCAGCTGGATAGAGCAGAGAGAGAAGAGCGCTCTGTCTGTCAGAAGCAGAAGAGGTCGTTGCCTGGGTGGAGGGTGACGGGTTTGAGTCGGTTGAGGGCATGGCTGGTGTTGCTGGAGCTGAGTTGTTTCCTTGAGGGTTTGTTGATTGAGTCTTCTGTGTTGAGATTGACTGGAAGAGTGCGTCGATGTGAGATGGGGGACTGTGTTGTCCCTGGGGTTGACTCATGGCGAATAGTTGGGATGGAGGTGGTGGAAGGGGAGGTGTGGCGGTTCCTCTTGAAAACAACTGCTCGTGTAAATTACCAGGGAGTCTGTCCATCGCCGTACAAAATTTACCCAGTCGTCGTCGATGGTGAAATAGATCACAGTCACCGTTCGAAGATTCACCCTGGAGAGCGGGATAGATATGGGGAAGAAGTCAACCAGTGAGTTTTCCAACTTTTGAGAACGTGCTGGCCTCGTTGTCTACACGAGGCGACAGTCCTCCATATCAGTCAGACACATCTACTAAGTTAAGTAGGTGCTCCGGATCTCTGACATGTCCTTGATCTATCGACATGATTCTCGTCCGCGATAGTAGACCTCTGACCAAAGTTATGACATTTCCGCTGGTCCATTCCAGGGTGTAGAGAACTCAGATTCCCCGGAGATCCCCTTCGTGGATCAGACATGCAGATGGTTCAATGGAGTATATGCTGCATTCTGTCAATCCTGCATCGCCCTCTCCGAATCAAGTTTGATTAGATTCGCGGATGAAAATAACGCATCGACTTGGGTGGAGGGCTAGCGGGCCCTAGTAGTGATCCAGGTCGTCTTGTATCAGACCATGCGTTCGAAGTTACTGTCAGATACTTACTGCAGTTCTCTGCAGCTGTAGCCTGAAGGGTGAACGACTGTCTTCATCCGACTCTTGGGTCTGTCTAGCTGTAGCCTGAGCCCGAGTGCAAAGTTCACCAGTAGCACAGCCACCTATATTACCCTTTTCCTTGAGCTCGCCGTTGGCACGCCGCAGTACGACACCTCGAACGTCCATCGCCGTGACCATCAGATTCACTACTCGCCTTCTACCTCACGCCCATCTAATCCCTCTCTAGCAACTCAATCTCGAAAACCAAAATGCCCTCCAAAGGATGGTTGAACCTCGAGGCTGCGGGAGGAATCATCCCGGACAACCAGTTCTTTGAAGGCGAATCTGCCTTCAGCTTTCTCGGTCTGACGCGTACACAAAGGCTCTACGGATTCGTCGGCTGGTGTGCATTTCAATCTTTCTCGCTCCTCTTTGCATGCTTACCCATGCTTTCAACGGACACAGTCTCATCATTGGATTTCTCCTAAGCTTACTGGGCAGCATCCTTCTGTTTTTAGGACAGCTTGGCAGCTTTGCAGGTACGTTGTCTATCCCCCGAGGCCGTCTGCCCCCTTCTTATCCCCCATACCAGTCATGTACACCATCGGCATCCTCGTCTCTCTCGCTGGAACAGGATTTTTGATTGGGGTGAGTCCAAGGTTCGCTTCCGAGTGCTTCAGAACTGAAAGATGACCGGAAATAGTTTGGAACCCAAATCAAACTGGTATTTTGCTATCTCACTGCACCGTGCACTTGGAGCTAACGTACTTCGGAACCAAGATGCTCAAACCCGTGAGACTGCTCGCCACGGTCGTCTTCCTTGCTTCCATAGCTTTGGTCTTTGTCGGCGCTTTTGTGATCGGGAACGAGGTGTGTCCCCTGGAAATTCTAAAGCTTTCGTTTAACTTTTTGGAATGCTCTATGCGGTATTTTCTAGATTCTGTGCATCGGTAAGTTCCGTCTCCTGTCGTGATCGCAGTATTCTGACACGCTTTGCACAGTATTCGTGATCATCGAATACCTTGCATATACTTGGTACTGCCTGTCGTACATTCCGTACGCTCGCACCACAGTACTGAAGGTAGTTGGGATGAGCTGAGTTGCTTGTCGAATATGGTTACGAGATGGATGATGGACATGAATGCCGAACGTTGAATCCTAATGATGGTCTGCTTAACGACCTTGTTTGTAAATGGTGCTTACTCTAAAATTTTTGGTGGATTATTCGAAACATCCGTCTCATCAGTTGAGGAGTGGCGCTAAACGAGGACCCTTGCGCTCATCAACCATTGCTGAAAGTCCTCCGTGTTTGTCAATATCACAACTTGAGCTACTTGAACATCAACCAAGCTATCACTACAATCGAGATCTGGCCGCAAGTGAGCAGTAAACAGAGCTCCGCCGGAATCGCCTCTTACTACTTTAGATTGTTCTTCATATCACGCAGCTTGTCCATAATATCAGACTCGCCAGTAGCACCAGTAGCCTTCCTGCGAAACGAGTCAACGCGGGGCCAGCCAAAACGAGCAAACAAACACACTTGACAGCCTCGCTATCCAGACGCATGAACACATTCCATTCCTTCTCGTCACCAATAGTGGATCGTCCTGCGGTGATCTTGTTCTCCTTGACGAGCTCGGCGAGGCGTGTAATTCCGGGGTTGTTGGGATCGACCGTTATCGCAAATCTATGGTTCCCGGCTGTGTACTCGTGGCCATTGTATACAATCGTGTCGTTGGGCAACGTTCCCAAATACGAAAGGGCCTCGTGCATTTGTTTGCCGCGGCCCTCGAAGAATCTACCGCAACCACCTTTTGTACGTGTCGCTGTCAAAGATCATGCGTGACATTGAATGGATCGGATATACCTTGGAAAAGGGTGTCGCCAGTGAAGACTGCGCCCGGCTGAGACTCGTTAGCAGAGTCTGTGACGTAGTAACAAATGGAGTCTTTTGTGTGGCATGGTGTTGCCAAGCATCTGTGGGTCAGAACGATGAATGGACTGGGCCGACCGAGCGAGATGAAGAAGAGACTACGCACTTGAACCGGAGGTTATCTGCAATGACGAATTCGACCTTGTCCTTTACCTCCTTCGCTACCTCCCTCGGGGGATCAGGTTTGTTGGTCGCGTTGATGTTCTCACCATTGATCGCTTTGATGCTCCCACCGTAGATCGGTACACCACGGTATTGCTCAGCCTAGTGCGTATGCGACATGTGGTGAATGCGATGTGGGAGAGACGCAACACTCACGAAATCCTAGTCGCCGGGTTAGGTTTAGTCCAGCAGTGAGATGATGGGAGAGCGATGCGCGATTGGAAACTGACCCTGTTCCCGCCACTGTGGTCGGAGTGATGGTGTGTTATGATAGCGGCAACAATTTGAACACCTTCACCCTTCGCTTCAGCCTGTACCCTGCCAACGTTGTACGGGTCTACGACGGCAGCTTTTTTGGAGTTCTCGTCGATGATCAGATATGCATAGTTGGTTTCGCTGACTAGGAATGGCTTGACCCTCATGTTTGCTGAAGTGGAAGAGTGGAATGGACGATAGAGCTGAGTTAGTGGTCTAGATAGTCGTCGCATGGGATACGGCGACACTGCCCTGCGTCAGGGTTCATCAACAACGGTTATTTTTGTGTGTCCTCCTCGCCCATACCATCCGGGGCTCATCTAGAGCTCATGAATACCGTCAAGTTTCAGTGTCTGTCCTCTCTCTCTCTCCCTACCAGCAATACAAATGAGCACATCCGTGAGCGAGTACACACTTCGCAAGGAACCCTCTGCTGATGGCCAACAGGATTCATGTGCGCGTCGATGCCCCTCCTCTTCGTTGTCGCCATCGACATATAGCGAATCACCTTCATCAATCACGACCACTATTATCTCTCCTTCGACGTACAACACAGGTTCGACATACAACCCTGTTACAACATACAACCCTGTTACAACATCTCAGTCGGGTTCGTCCAAGACAATTGTCACACTGCAGCCAACGTCCACATTCCTTGCGTCCGCGATACCGGCACCAGTGACACCGACACCGCCTTCACTTTCTTCCAGTCCTACTTCCTCAGCAACACCGGTAGTAGACGCTGTTTCCTCCAGTCCCAATGCCGGGGCAATCGCTGGGGGGGTCATCGGTGGCGTCATCTTTCTTGTCTGCATCGCGCTGGGTATCCTCCTGTTCCTTCGCGCCCGCAAACGCAAACGCATAGCACCGTCATCAGAGTTCATGAACTCGTTGCGCGCAGGCGATCCGCCCATCCTACGACTTCATTCAGGCGTCCAGTACACCCCCGCGCTTCCCGAGAAGGGCGGCTACTCACATCGCTCCTCCTCCACCCCGCTCCCGTTCATGCAAAACTCTTCACGTCCGAGTGTGGAGAAACCACTCCATCCTCAGCGATTTTCTGACCTGGGTCATCATGTGAGCACGAGTATCGGGAGTAGGACAGAGCCCTGGAGTAGCGATGCGGAGGTTGCTCCAAGTGATTTACCCGCCCGTCGGTCTCTAGGTCTTGGAGGTGAAGCGCTTGAATTTGCACCACGGTATTCAATGGATGAACCGCCATCACGGCCGTTCTCTGCCACACCACAAGACCCGCTGCTCCATGAAGTCGCCGGCCAACAATCGCCTCCGCGTGTTCTATCGCCATCTTTACAGCCGTTGCGTCGTCAGGAGGGTACGTAGCTGGGGATGTTTGAATCTGTATGATTAGGTGTAATACCAACATGTTGTTTCGAGTTATAATTTATACCCCTTTGGTGGTGATTACGTCAGCGACTGTCTGTACCTTGCGTCTTCATCTTCTTGAGACGGGCCGACTGTAACCTCGACATGTTGGACCACTGCTCGATATCACACAAAGGTTTGGATTCGTACGTCGTTCAGCACTTGCGTTGACCACGGATTGTAGGGGGCGTTGTCCTCTGGTCGCGCTCGTTCACGCCGGAAGCATCACAAATTACATCCTCATCAGCATCCCCAGTCAACTCTCTCATTCGCGAAGCACTCATCGAGGGTCGTACTACCGAAGACAAGTACGAAAAGGATGGTTATGCAGTCAAATGGACGTTCGTAAACGACCTCGAACTCATCTTCGTCGTATGTCTCACTCCCTGACCCTTGCGGCTTTCGACACTCACATATTCGACAGGTCGCATACCAACGAATCCTACAGCTCACCTATGTCGAGGATTTCCTCACTGCTATGAAAGCGCTTTTTATCAAGCTGTTCGAACCTTTCCTAGCTACTTTCGTTGCCTCGCTGCATGCCATGAACAGTGGCAAGTTGGCTTCGGCCCCTTCGAAGGATCTATCTAGGACATGGAATTTCGCAAAGGCTTTCGAGGGCTGGGACAAGGTTTTTGACAAGTTGCTCAAGGGAATCGAGGAAAAGGCTACGCAGGTAATTCAGTCGTACCCTCTACATGATCTATATTCATCCCATGTGCAGGAACGCAAGTCGCGTTTCAGACCAATGACTCAGGTCGAGCAGGTCGCTCCCAGTCCCCCTTCAGATGATCTCAGCACCCGTAGGTCCTGTTCCATGACCTCATACGCATACTCTGTTGATATCTGGTGCTATACAAGTGCCTTCCGAGTCTCGTGAAGTCCCTCAAGATGAACAGCAGATAGCTAGAAATGTTCAGGCACTCAAAGACAGACTTCGTGGTCGCGGTGGTAGACGTGGAGGTAGAGGGATGTCGCGTGTCGAGTCAGGAAGCGGAAGAGACAGCGTTCCTACATCAGAGTTAGCCCTTCAGATCCCGTCTTTGCCTTGTCTCACACTCTCCTATCTTTAGCAACGAATCCACCAAACGAAAAACAAAAACAAAAGCACAGAGAAAATGGGGGAACGAAGCTCCAACCGAGTCAGACATGGCTTCGCTCGATTTCAGTATCGAGAAAGCTGATAATGGTGCCGACGGGCGTCTGTCACATCACTTGCAGAGTCTCGTCGATGAAGCCTCATTGGGAACGAGAACAAAGGATGGGATGTACGAGGTCAAGGATTGGGACTTTGGTCAGAAAGAGGACGAGGAGAATGATGTGATTGCTCGGGCAATCAGATCTGATGCATCGAAGCAGACCACAAGCTCTCTCGGTTCTCTGG
>JBBPRJ010000323.1:0-11173 GCA_038092975.1 Chalciporus piperatoides | reverse complement strand
AAGGGAAATGGAGAGAGAGCTGGGACAGCAAAGAAGGGTCGGAAGTGATCGTGGGGACCTTGTTTCACTCGTTTTCAACTGTTCTTGGTCGTCTTTCTGATTTCTTGCACTCGCTACGGGCGTTTACCACTTTTTACCTGCATTCTATTGCTCGCTTTCCGTGCTCTCGACATCTTCCTGTATCACATAGCGGTTTCATGGATGAAAATCAAGTGTGTCACAAAAATACTAAATAGAGTTAAATTAAGGCGTGACTGTAACAGTCACCCCCCTCCACCCCCAGTGTCTGGGATTCGGGCTTCGCCCGCCTCTTGCCCACTGAGCTATGCAATACCAGAGCGAGGGTCCATTTATTTGATACTATTCAGTTTCCAGGGAGTAAAGATAGAAAGGAACAACAAGTAGGAATCACACGAATGAAAGTAGAATTGCCTCGGTCTCCTGGATGTCCAGTCCTGCACTGACTGGCGTAAACTCCACCTCAAGTGGCCCACTGACCCGGGCGTCGGGTGTTTCATACGTCTGTCCTCCCCATGTTAGTCCAGAGGTGGCATTTGCGTACCTGAGAAAAATATTGAGCACGACTCAGAGATGAACCAGATCCCACATACGAGATGTTCAGTCTCTTCACTTTCATCTCCTGCATCGCTGCTGCGACTTGCGATCCGGAGAAGTTGATATCAATGTGAGTAGTATTCCGGGTTGCCGCGCCAGGAAGGTAAGCAACGGTGTTGATGAACACTGCGCGGACAAGATTTCCGTATTCGAAGACGGCATACCCGGAGACATCAGTCGCATTGATGGGAAGTTCAACCACCTGGGTGTTGCCGCTCGAACCGATCGCCTCTGCAGCTATAATCGCAGCGTAGTAGGGAGGTTGTATGTGAGGTGGAAGAGGAGTAATTGGAGAGCCATCCAAAATTGATTGGTTGAGGGTTACTGGTTGAAGCTGCGGGATGGATGAGATAAAATTGCCGCAGGCCTTGCTACAACATGTAGGACGTACGAAATTATATTTGTAACCGACGCCTTCGTGGAAGTGGAGTCTGCTGATACCGACTTGTGTTGCAAACAACGAATAATCGAGTGCCCAAAGTGCAGCACCCGCCGTGTTACTGACACCTAAGTAAAGTAAAATAGATGTGAGATGTTCCCAGAGGCGCATATTCCTCGTAACTCACCTGGGGCACCGTGGCAACTCAAACCTACGAATGTCAAGCAGTGTATTCATTCCGGGATATGGACAAACACTTACTGTTGGTCTCGCCTAAAATATACTCCAGACCTTGCGCAAACGTGGCATTGATATCCGGCTCAAATACCGTAATGTTGCCGCGAATGTGGCTCTTGGTCATCAAATCCTGCAAGAGAGCACCCGATCCAGTGCAAAACGAGCCGCTGTAGCGGTGCTGCGAGATTCTTTGGAAAGTATGAATGCTGTGCCGCTACATCCAAATAGAACACGTACGTTGTGATCAATGAGCCGGGCATAGTTTCGAGGATGCCATCTGCAAAGATTGCCTGCGGAGAGAAACCGGTAATATTGTTGCCGGATGAACCAGCGAATGCACCTCCAATTAATTTTGTGAACGAGGTTTTAGAAAGGCCAGCAGTCTCCGAGACATTTGTTGCAAATTCAACCCATCTTTTGCAAACGTTATGGCGGCGGGCGAAAAGAAGGATGAATCGCACGTACTGAGGAACGTATTCGAAAACGCTCCAGCTGCTATTCCTCCCTCCATTATTGCGGTAAAGATCAGCTTCATTGCCAATCTCGATGAAGTTTAGTGTAATGCCCTTTGCCACGACGTCTGGAGACTGGAATGCCTGGACGAGGGCCTTGGTCTCAAGATATGCGGCAGTTAGGTTATATTCCCTAAGGTTGACTCCCCACTGAACACGGGTTCCTACAAATACACGACCGTCGAAACCAGTTGTAGTTAATGAGAGGTCGTGACTTACCGGGAGGAAGATGGGAAATGGTGTTATAGAATCCTCGTCCGACAGTGATGTTGGTCGCCTCTGGGTAAGGAGTAACGGGAGTAGACGCAGGGAAGGTATCTTCCTCGTACTGAGAGAAATGCGGTGAGGGATGAGGATGAACAAAAGACTAGTAGCAGAGTACCTCAACATCATAACTAAAGTCGGTGTGGTCCTCAGAATTAGCACCGATTCTGATGAACGGAGGCGAGCGTGTGATATGAATTATGTTTTCCAGAGCATTGTAGAAGAAGTGGTTCCGTTTCTTGGTTCCTACCCAATCGACCCACCGGTCTTGTTCGATGGAGAGAGAGACAAGATCAGGTGCCACTGACGGTGCGCCAACGGGCGCAGTGAGAGGAATAATCACGTCAACGGCTGAGACCGAGAACGGAGCGAGCAACGCAAGCAGCACTGCTTGATACAATCCGAACATCAGGGCTCGGGAGAGGAGAAGGACTCGAGTACAGTCCTTGAAGATTCTCGATGGTCAGATTATATAGAGGGATTAGTACAGTCCGTGGGTTCAAGAAGCATCCCCATGACCTGGCAACACATGCAGCGCCGCGTTTTCACCTGGTCAACCTGGTCACAAGCGAACTGGTGAACAGGGTTGTCGCGTTAAGCGAAGACCCCGTATGGCCCGGAATACATACGGAGAGATACGCACCTGCTCGGTTCACATGTATGCCAACGAATGACATCTTCGTCTGGTCAACCTGGTCACATTGCTAGGTCAAGTGAAAAAGTTGCGAGCACAGTGTACACCTGCCACTGTGACCTGCGAGAAATGCCGTATTGACAACGACGCAGCAATGACACAAAAGTTACGTAATCCTAGCATCGGTACAATCCGACTGAGTTTGAACCTTGATTTTGTGGCTTGTAATCGTGGTCGGTGTTGTAGGGAGGGAATCGTCAAAATTGCCAGCCTCGACTGCAGAACACAATGGGTGCTACTCGTGCACAGAAGAGTGTTTACTTCGCAAAGCTTAAGGAGCTCATTGCAAAATATCGTACGTCCCAATAGTCTCCCCACTCCCCAGTTTACCAACCACAGTCATTCAGCTTCTATCTTCTTGGTCAACGTTGACAATGTCGCTTCAAATCAAATGCATCAGATCCGTACCGCCCTCCGTGGAAAGGGTGTCGTCTTGATGGGCAAGAATACCATGGTCCGCCGCGCCATTCGTTCCATCCTCTCCGACTTCCCCCAATTCGAGCGACTCCTCCCTCACGTCAGGGGCAACATTGGCTTTGTTTTCACCGCTTCCGATCTCAAGGAAATTCGTGATATCATTATTTCCAACAAAGTTGCCGCCCCTGCACGTGCGGGTGCCTTCGCCCCAAAAGACGTCTTCGTTCCCGCTGGTAACACTGGTATGGAGCCCGGAAAGACATCTTTCTTCCAAGCCCTCGGTATTCCCACCAAGATCGCCCGTGGTACCATCGAAATCGTGTCAGATGTTCAAGTCGTCACCGCTGGTAGCCGTGTCGGAACTTCCGAGGCTACCCTCTTGAACATGTTGAACATCTCTCCTTTCACATATGGAATGACCGTTGTCCAAATCTTCGACTCCGGCAACGTTTTCGCACCCTCTGTACTCGACATCGATGAGAAGGACCTCATCGACCGCTTCATGTCCGGCATCAAGTCGATTGCATGCATTTCCCTTGCTCTCAAGTACCCAACGATCGTCTCCGTCATGCACTCTCTTGTCAACTCGTACAAGAACCTGATAGCAGTTTCCATCGCCACTGATTACACTTTTGAGGGCTCTGAAAAGGTTAGTCTCGGTCTAAGATGTTCTCGACGACACCATCTCCGAACGATTTTACTTAAGCTTTGATCTAGGCCAAAGCATACTTGGAAAACCCCGAGGCATTTGCTGCTGCCGCACCCGTTGCTGCGGAGTCTTCTGCACCCGCTGCTGCTGCTGCCGAGGAGAAGGCAGAGGAGAAGGCAGAGGAGAAGGAGGAATCTGACGATGACATGGTAAGTCAAATCGATCAGCCCATTACACACTAGCACTTAATTTGTCTTCAGGGCTTTGGTCTCTTTGACTAGGTTACGACTTATTATGCCATGTACCCACCGACCCTTAATGCAGACATACAAACCTCGCGTCAGGGCCTGTTCGGTTGATCTTTAAGCGCGATCTCTGAAGTACATATAACGGAGATGAAACGGGTGTCAGTGTCTCAATGGTTCAATCAGAAATATAATGAGAAAACGAGGATGGGGGCTTTCTGGGGATGCACCGTCTACATACTTGCAAGGGCTTGACTTGAACAAACTCGGACAAATAACTTTTGGGCAGCGTAGTGCTAGTTCAGTTACATAAACTGCCTGTATTCACTCTTCGCGATGTCGGATGTCAGGTCGCTCCTCAAGGCAAAGCGACAAGAGGTACGAATTGACCATCCTCTAGCTTCATACACGTCTAGTGGGCAGTTGCGCTGTGTTGTTTGCGAGACGAGTATCAAGCACGCGTCTGCATGGGAGGGTCACCTCGGGAGCAAATCGCATCGCACAAACGCAGCCCGTGTTAGAGAGGAGGAGAAGCGAAGGAGGGAGCTGGAGCTGGAAGAGGAGGCCCAACGTCTCAAACGGAAGTTACCTGAGGGAGAGGTGACCACGGAGGGCGCCTTCAAAAGGTCAAGGGTCAGCCCTGCATCAACGTCAAACTTCCCCTCGGATTTCTTCTCAGACCCGTCTCAAGCGCCTCCTCCTGGGTTTGATCCCGACGATGAAGATGGTGATGACGTGGCTATGGCTGTAGAGATACCACAGGACAAGCTCGGCGACCCCGCCCTCGAGCAAGAGTGGATACAGTTTCAACAAACTGTTATCAATGCTCCGGACTCGCGTGATGCGTACGATCGCGCGACAGTTGCTGCAGAGCCTGAACTGGTTTCAGATATACCGGAGGGTTTTCCTAGCATGGCGGACGGTGCGCAGGTTGACCAACCTGGAGCGAAGACGGATGAGGATGAGAGGCGGCGAAAAGAGCATGAGGAACGAGAGTTGATAATGGATCGCCTTATGGATGAGGAACGCGCGCAGGAAGAAGCTGACATGAAAGTCTCCATCATGAAGAACAGGCTAGAGGCCTTGCGGAAGAAGCGAGAAGCATCTAGGTCTACGAAACTAACCTCAAGGGCTTCTTGAAAGAGTCCGCTACAGTTTCGCTGCCCATCGCTGAAGCCCACTGCGTAGAGATTTGCAGGTGAGCCCGACACACACCCCTTACATGATATCGCTGACCAGTGCTTGTCGTAGAGCTGTTACTTGCTGGGTATTCAAGCACAGGATGGCGCCCCGGCGCGGTTGTTGTTGATTGCTGGGTCACCGTGTAATTCTTAGCTGTTCGCTGGCGAAGAAGATTGTACATTGTATCAGTTGAAATCGAGAAACCGTTGCTCTGTTCATCTTGAATGGTGAATAAACGGATTAAGCTATGTCTGTATAATACAGAGTTATGTTGGGACGCGTTCAATTTCTTTTGAACCTTTGGAGACATCTCGACTTCCCACCCCCCAGTCTGTCCAATCCACTCCTTGCTTGTGTACCATCATCAGTGCAAGGATGAGTGGGAGATACCACAAACTCGTATGGAACAGCGATCGCGCTTGCTTTTCTCCGCAAGAACGCCAAAATGCTGCTGCTGACCTTACCCAAAGGCAGTTAGGTACGAGGGAGGTGACAGCAAACGCCCATGTAGTAAGGCCAGAGAGTGGGATAAGTATCGAACATATTGGGACGAGAAGCAACGTATGGCGTAGGCTGACCAAGGCGTTTTTCTGGGGAGAGAGAACAGATAACATCTTATATCCAGCTTGGGCGTAAGATGCTCGAACGAGATGCGACAATGCGTTGAAGTGGGGGAACTGCCAGCTATATAGCAGCATGAACAGAGCGAGAGCGCCAAGGGGATTATCGATCATGGCAAGGTCGGGGGTAATGTCCGTCATGAATGGTGGAAGAAAGCAGACAACAGGGTTTTCTGCAGTCGGAAGCAACTTTCCACCACAGGCTGTCCAACCCATCAGAGGAGGTAGACCGCCGACCACCGCTCCGACCCAGGTGTTCATGATGCTTTTCCGCTTCAGGTAAGTGTACGCGCCTGCGTACAAGCATATGTTTGCAACACCGATCGCGGCTGCCAGCGGATTTGTCATTGTCCATAGGAGTGCAGGCCCGGCGATGCCAGTCACGATAGCGAAGCCTGTCGCGTGTAGAGGGCTGATAGCGCGCCTGACCAGCGGACGTTGGCGCGTGCGCGCCATTTGTGCGTCATAGGGAACTTCTTGCAGCTGGTTAAGGGTGTTTGCTGAGGCCGAGCACAATGCGGTGCCAAGAGCGACGGACAATAATACTGGAAGAGTGGTGGGAAATGGGGACAGTGCGACCCCGGATGTAGCTGTCAGCACGACCAAGATAGTGAGTCGCGTCTTTGCTAGCTGGGCATATACGCCGAGAAGCCGTTTGGGTGTAAGAGCTGCGCTGTCTCGAAAGGTAGAGGGAGGGACCACCTCGGGTGCTGGGACGCGGGTGAGGTATCGGGCGGACCAGTCGTTGTGAAAGAAGTAGGACGCAAAATTTTTTCTGGTAGGTGCCAGCTGGTGACGGACGGCGTGGTGGTGAAAGAATGAACGAGAGAGGGCACGGTGCGAGACGACTGTGTGGTTACATCTGATCCAGACCGCTAAGCTGCTCATCTCAGCCTGTGAATGGGAGTTAGCAGATGCCTCGGGCAGAACTCGAGCTCGACGAACGAATAGGTGGAAACTAGCTATAGAGCACCTCTTGAGTGACAACGCACAGGCCAAGGCGGGGCCAAGGCTGTTGCTGGCAGTTTATCGGAGTTTCAAATACACAGTACAGCAACGTCTCGTCTCGATTTTCATTCTTGTTCTGTTTGCACTCCCATTATGCCTGGCACACATCTCTTGCCTCCCAACCTCCTCAAACTCTTTGCACCACGGCCACAACTTCCCTACAAACGCCCAGTTGGAAAAGACCCTGACCGCGTGCGATGCAAGGACATATCCGGAGTCGCCGAAATTCTCGAACGACTCAAGGAGCAGTCGACCGCGAACTTGTTCAGTGGCGAAGGTGATACGATGGAAGAGGGCGAAGAGCCAAACTTCACCCTTGCAGAAGAGACCAAGCGACAAATCAGGCGTGAAGAACGAAAGAAGAAAAAAGTCGATGAATTCAAGATTGCAAAGGAAACCTGTCAGTATTCTATGCATCAGCACTACCCCGTTCGTTCCTGATCCACAACCCTCATTCCAGACAAGCCTGCAGACGACCCAGAAGCTGTTGGCGATCCATACAAAACCCTCTTCATCTCCCGCTTAGTGTGTCTTTCCCTATTCATGTGTTATTGTGCCCTCACCTCTTAAGCACAGCACAAAAATGCAACCGAGAGCGATCTACGGCGAGAGTTCGAAACATTTGGTACCATCGAACGGGTAAGAATTGTGCGAGACAAGAAAACCCGTAGTCGGGGTTATGCTTTCATTGTGTACGAGCGTGAGAGGGATATGAAGGGTATTTGCGACCGTACCGATTCTGGCTATCTCTGCTAACGCCCTTTCAGCTGCATATAAAGAGTCCGATGGCCTCCACATAATGGGCAAACGTATTCTTGTTGATGTCGAGCGCGGACGAACCGTGCGAGGGTGGAAGCCCCGGCGGCTCGGTGGTGGGCTCGGTGGCAGACCAAAGCCGGTTGAGACTGTCCCCGTTGTTGCTGCTCCCAGGGGTGGTAGAGGCGGTTTTGGAGGACGTGGCTTTGGTGATCGCGGATTCGGTGATCGTGGGTTCGGTGATCGCGGCGGTTTTCGAGGTGGTAGAGGTGGCGGTTTCAGGGGAGGTGGTTTCGGCGATCGCGGAGGCTTCCGAGGTGGTGGTGGAGGATTCCGAGGTGGTCGCGACGACGGTTACAGGTAATTGGGGGTTATCTTGTTCAGCATGACATGTCTGACACTTCCTAGGGGCGGTCGTGGTGGAGGCATCGGCTACCAGGGAGGTGGATTCGGTGAGGGCCATGCTAATGGATATGGTCCTGCAGGTGGCGGACCTGGAGGACCTGGAGGACCTGGCGGCTACGGTCCTCCTAATCAAGGTTATGGGCCATCTGGTGGTGGGTATGGTCCTGGAGGAGGTGGCTACAGGGGCGATCTCAAACGAGAAGGACCTGGTGGGTATGATGACCGAGAAGCCAAACGACCGCGATACTAGATGCGGTTGGGTGAGATATATTCCTTTCGTCTCGTTTTCTTCGCTTTCGTCTCCGGGTCGGGTTGACAGCCTCAAGTTCCCTCCCTATGCTAGGCGAGGTGTGTAAGTACCGGATACCCCTCTTGTTGCTCTGCTGCTGTCAGCGTAAGTATATCAGTATTTTATTGGCTTGAATGTTCCTCGGAGCTGGTGTGAGCGCCTTCGGTGGTGATGGACCTAAATATCTGGTACGATTACCAGCAACTTGTTCTCCACGCAGTGCAATTGAGCATTTTGTGTCAGAGATATCGTCGCCGCCAAGCATTGAAGTGGTGGCTCGCATTTGAAGCGGGGTCACGGGTCAACGAATGCTATCCCATGACGCAGGACCTCGCATCAATCCGTCGTCGGCACTGCGTCAAACAAGGCCCTTGCCAGGAACCTGTGTCTGAATAGGTAGCGAATACGATGCGATTTTCACTCTATCTTGTATGCTGATATACTTATTGGATTCTACGAGACCAACTTGGCTTGAACGTGGGTCAGCAATGGCAACTAGTTGACTACCAGATGGCTTTTTGGCCACCCCAGCCTCGATATCCACTATCCACTCCTTGATCCACTTCCATCTTTGGGCCGAAGGCTGTACATGTGCTTGCTGTCTGAGCTTGTATAATTTAAACTCCGTCAGGTTCTACCGTTCCGGGAGTTGCTATGCGGGCCCGGAACAACCGTTGAGCAGGGACTAACCTTTTTCGTTCCATGTCAGCGGCGTCAGGTCAAGCAGACCCATATGTCTCTGCTGTCTCTAGTCTCTGACCCGGAAGTACCGGCGCTGCGGCCTCTTTTGGTTCGCAACTCTGCTGCCAGTCGCAGAACTCCATCGACTCATGACAGAGCCTGCATCAGGTCCCCAACGCTCGCGGTCAGTCAGTGCGACAAGCAGCAAGGCGGGAAGAGAAAAGCGAAAACGTTCTCGAGTCACTCCAGAACAACTCGTCCACCTTGAGCAGTTCTTTGCCATGGATCGAAGTCCAACCGCTGCCCGCAGGAAGGAGATCAGTGACATGCTTGGAATGCAGGAACGTCAGACTCAGATCTGGTTCCAAAACAGGTCCGTTCCAGGCCTGGTATGCAACTCACGTAGCTGACCCTCACTCAGACGTGCCAAAGCCAAACTGCAGGACGGAAAGAAAGGCCGAGGTAGCAGTGCAGAAACACCGCCGGATACACCACCACAATTAGCTACAGGGTATGAAGCAGAGTTACACAGCCTCCTTCATGAAGACGAACGTGAGTTTTCATTTCGTGTACGTGAGGATATAATGCCTGATGCACATTTATTGACAGCTGTAACCATTATCCCTTGTACTGATCTTTCCGTCGGTACTTGGCGTCGAATCGCAACCACCCTCAGGAAGCATGACCTGGTGGCATATCTCTGTGATGCCAAGCGTTGCCTCACCTGGTTCATCCACTCCTCGGGTTACGGATTCAAAATGGAGATCCCGTTCGAAATCATTCTTGATACCGAATTCACAAATGCTGCCCCGGGATCAGGCCTTGCGACTTTCATCCTCTCCCAACCCCCAACATTTTACCTTGAATCCTTTTCCCCTCCTATTCCTGGACAAGGTACTGAACCAGTTCGTCAATGGAAGAAATGCGCAGATTGGACGGAGGACCAACAGGCCACCAAGGTTCTGAGACATAATCTCGTCGGATCCGCCGTTCAACTCGCTCACGTACTCCGCCACCTGAGCGCGCACACGTCGGGATCAGACATTCGGCTCCATTCACCGAGCTACTATGCTCACGACCCATCTCCAGCTCACATGGAGATCCCACATCCTCAACTGGATGCATTTACTGGTACTGGATATCACTATCCACAAAACACTGGTGCTCCTCGCAATGCGGAAGACCCAAGTTTTGTTCCTGAACGATCTTTCTCAACTTCACCCGCAGCACCTGCTCATTTGCAACAGCTTAGTGGTCCCCACGAGACCGCGCACCTCCCCGTTACACATCCAGCCTCCCCTTATGGCTCGTTATATCCACAATATTCTCGACCTCCAACATTTCCGGCCTACGTACACCCTCCTGGAAGTACTCCACACACACCATTTGAAACGCCATCACCGCCACTGCGAACTGCCCCATTCTACCCAGCTGGATCAACCCCTAATAATTGTGCAGTAGGCCCGTACGACTCGTCAATACCTTTGGTTTCTGGGGTGCCTGGCATGCCACAACCCCCAGAAGCCGATATTTAGAATACCATAGCGTTTGCCCTTGACACGGCACTTGCAACTTTCGCAGTACATATTATAACCCACACCTTCCTTCTCTACATTATGCATTGCACTCGATTCGTTGTAATCGAGCATATCAAGTCGTCGGCGCCAGCTTGCATAAATACCATTTATAGCTCTATAAGTAGTCTACAGCGTACTCACCTAGTTCAATGATGAACATCGGATTATTGCTGAAACTATCCTCATGTCGTAGTGAGTAGGAACGACTGTCTTCCTTCAATCTTCGGTCTGTCTAGGGGAGACTACCTCATGTCTATGAATATCACGCAAATGCGCGAGAATTATCCTTTTAGACTCGGGAGCGATGCATCACAGAAGTGGACAGTCTAATACGAACATGGTCGGTATGTAGGTCTTATACGGTTACAAAGGGTTTTCTCTCTGTTGACCGGTTCTGTTCGTGAGCGTCCGACTTACTAAGTTAACTAGGAGGAAGGATCAAAGGTCGTTGAGGTCAAAACCAAGAGGTTAATACTTACATGCCTCCATGTATCTGTCCATACATCGTGTCAAGCATGTCTGAAGATAAAGCCTTGTCAGTCGCAACGAGGTATATTGAACACGAGAACATGCCTCCTCCGAGCTCGTCAGTGACACCCCCGGCTTCAGAACACATTTCGCAAAGCATTTCTCGCTAGTTTTC
>JBBPRJ010000322.1:0-11202 GCA_038092975.1 Chalciporus piperatoides | reverse complement strand
GAGCATTGGACGGCATTTCTGTCGGGCGGCGTTCAGGGGGAATGGCCCGACATGGTCCAGGCATCTGCTGATCCTGAATACCAGACAAGAAAGAGGTATAGAGTCCAAACTTACATCCAGGAAACTCTGGTCAGGTTTACGAGGAATATTTGACGGGCTGTCGGTGTGGACTGCTGATAGCTACAAAATGGTATGTCAGAAACAGCGATCACCATGGTCCCAGAACACACATCAAGAAGGGGATGGAGGGACTGAAATATTCGAATTAGTTCACGAAAATACATGAATGGACAGCATGACATACTTTTTCGTCATTATGATCCCACCAAGGGACACGCCAGGCTGCGACGGCCCCGCCACGTGTACCACTTGCAATGAATTCTCCAGAAGGAGAGAATTCCAATGCGGTTGATCCATGATCAAGTGGCGCTCCAATAAGGCTGCGCGATTCTACACTCCAGAAAAGAATTGTTTGCAGACTAGTGCCACTCGCGACCCATTTACCATCGGGGGAGATAGCAAAGCGGATCACATAGCGATGCCAGTCGTCCGTCCACGGTTCACCAATGGTCTCTCCGGTGCTAGAGTCAATCCAACGAGTTGAACCATCCCTGCCATCACTGACGCAACATAAAAGCCGAGCTCCATCTGGTGACCAGAGAATATGATTGGTCTGGGATTATGAAAAATGATGAGCGCGTTACCACCCTCATAGAACGCTGCGAGTCTCTCGCCATCAGGGGAGAAACAAGTTGCGTGGGGATCCCTGTACCCTCCGATGGACTCGTAGCTGAATTCACCTCTGATTCGCATTGTCCCCGCCATCTCCCATATGACAACGCGTTTTTCGTACCAGGTCGCGAAAAGCTTGTCGTGTGGAGCATGAGAAAGGGTAATGCGGTGAACAATCCCATGGTTCTCACTCGACCCACATGACCATGGCCCACTTTCGAGTTCCTGTGTGTCCGCATTCCATACTTGAACCACCGTCTGTTCATCGACGCAACATGAGATGATCCTCCCACCTTCGGTGATCCTGACACCCCGGACCTGAGATTTGTGGACCATCGAAGGACCCACTTGCGTGCCGTCCATCAGATTCCATATCCGCACGGTTTTGTCTTTCGAGCCAGTGACGAGACGGTCGTCGGTAAGCCATGTCAGGCAAGTCACATCTTGTTCGTGGCCCGACTTGTTTTGGAAAAGTGGGGTTGTGATATCCCGGGCTGATTGATCGCCTGAGGCTGCCATAGTGGCATACCTAGACAGCGGTAGAAATGAGTCAAAACCAAGGAGAAGAACGAGCGGAAAAACCTTGAAGTTCAAGACTGCATTGGTTTGGGTTCAACTGGGCCCTGTGTCGAATCGTATTGTTTGTTTGTTGGCGTCAGTGGGTCCACTTGCGACTCAACAGCCTTGAACAGAAACACCGAACACTGCGTCACCGTGATGCTGTTTTGTTCATCCGTCCATCCCTTGATTCACAGTGATTTCCTCCTGTCTTCATGGCCTCCTTGCAAAGTGCCGCCAAAGTGAAACGATCAATCAATGGATCCAAGAACAAGGCATGCTGGACCCGACTCTCTTTTCTACCCTCAAAACGATCATACAAACGGCACTCTCGCCTTGATAGTCTTGCGGCTCGGACGCGTTCATGATAGCCTGTACGGTCGTACTGCATAGCCTAGGCCTCGAAGGCATTGCAAGTTACGTGGGAAGTGGAGAATGAAGCTGAGGTCAGAGTCGACTTGAACTACTTACATCAGGCAGGTGGTTATAATGTACAGACCACTTTGCAGTTTTTATTGGCGATGATCAGTGTGATCTGCTGGACGCAGAAACGTGCAAACAGGCGTGGTACCATGTACACTAGTCCATCTGTCACCTTTCGATCTACGTCGAAAACTCTTCGGCTCTACTCCAGAACAACATCCCAAATTTTCAATTCCCTCTTGGGTCAAAGCTCACCAGCGCATACCTAGAACGATGGAATCGAAAAAAGCTCAATCCCCTTCAAACCATGGATCGGATCAGGATCACCACTCACTTTCCGTTCACTCTCCATTTCTCGTCCCTGCTATCAAGCTCGTCCGCCACCTCTTGCGGGATGCCTACCACAACGTCCGCCTTGTTGGTTCGGAGACTCAACAGCGGGAAAGATCCAGCCAATGGACCTATTGTGGGGTTTCGTTAAGGGTTCGGCCACTCGAACAGCAAACTCAGCTCGTACCGATTGCCGAGGTAAAGGATGTAGAGACGGGCCATTTGACGTCACCGGTTAGTCTGCGTTAAGCTCAGCGATGTTAGATGGGGGCCATACTGGACCGACTTACTTGCGGTAACTTCAAGACGATCAATCTGATATCAATCAACTTGTTAGAAAGGAATGGACGGTACGCACTTGAGATCACCCTGATAATAGTTGAGCGCGAGATATGACCGGCAGGGACTGGACTTACTTTGAAGATCACCAAGTCACTGCCATGTAGCCACTCCCAAAGAGGGCTCGCGCGTTCCTTCATGTTCCAGTAGGGGTATGGACTAGTCCAAAATTTGGCTAGCTCCCGTCCGTCGACGTTCTGGCCGTGTGCTTCTTTCAGATCTGTGCTCAGGACGAAGACGCCTTGTTCAAGATACGATTGCCATCGCTTCACCATATGCTCTAAATGAGTGATTGATTCAGGAGATGGGGCCGCTTCCCGAGGAAAGAAGGTGGGTGAGAGGAGGGACGTGATGCTAGTCTCAAAATCTGTAGGCGTAACATCGGAGACGAACCATGGGAAGAGCTTAGGGCTGGGAGACATAAGTGGTTGCACTAGAGGGGTGATTGCTACTCACTGGAATACCACCTTCGAAAAATAAGGGGTATATGTAACCAGAAAGTCTGCGAATACAAAATCGGTGAAGAGCTGTCAAGCAAGTTAGCGTTCAAGTACGAAAGAACCTGCTAATACGGTTACCTCAAAGCCCGCTGATCACTAAAGTAAGCAAGACGTGATTCAACCCAGGAGACGACCCACCGTTATCCAAGACAAAGTCGCACCGCTTTCCTGGCCCTGTCAGGGTCTTGACATATTCCCAGACGGCCTCCTGGTCATCTTTGAGAATGAATTCTTTCCTTGCTTGCTGGGCATCCTTTCCGACTGTTTGCAAGTGCTCGATGTCGGATGGAGACAAGTGGGTCAAGAGTGAGAGATCCTAGGCCAATGAAGAGTGAAAACGCGCCCGCGTAAACGCAACAGTTCCTACAGTGGCATTTCCCCTACACAGGTATGTTCAGCGCAAACGACGAACGAGTGTCACCCAAATGTGCCTACCAAAGACACATCTGGATCATCTCTCTGAACAGAACAAGCAATTTATCAGGATCAGATTTAAGTTTCTCCTTTTCGTGTTCCAGTTCGTGCATCGTGGTTGCAATCTCTGCCAAAGAAGTGAGTAAAAGTCGACAAAGTGACGATATCACACGCACGATAAATGGCGGCGCCGCTATTCTTGAACATCTCCTGCTTTTGCGCAAAGAAGGGATCGAAATTGCGCCATTGGGTTGTCTCGTTGAGATAGGACCGGAACAAACGATATCTGCGCCGCTTTTCAACTTGAAGCAAATATGAAATAGTGATGATGGGCGACGCACAAGTAGCATCTAAGCAGGGAGAGTGGTAAATGTAAATCAGGCAAGTTGGCCTGGCAGGTCACTGTGACTGATCGACTCACTCTGCATACAACCAGGGAGCGGTGAACCATGTGTTTTGTTTGGTGATGGCCAATTCACGGAGCTCCGCGTTATAGACATCGACGTAGATATCGTCATCTTCGGGTATCAATCTACGGGCGTCACAGTGAGGGGCAGGGATTCGATACACACGGGGATGATGACCCTTACTCAAGTTCCCGATCCCCCGCCATGCAATACTTCAGCCGGCTGGCTTTGCTGATGACTTCCTTCCCTTCCGTGACCTTCGCGTTGAGCTCCTTTGCGCGCTCGCTCGAACCTTGGCCCGACCCTTCGAGATGCTGGGATTCCATCGTCATGTCGTGAATAAGTTGGTGGACATGGTCGATAAGGCTGGTGATGATGATGGGCCAACGCTTCACTACAGTATCATACCTATTGAAAGATTCAAAGTTCGTAGCTGGGAGACGAGTTGGTTTGGATGACTCACGAGAAGCTTGTCGAACGATGGGGATCGATGTGAGGTGTGGGTCGTTTGCAAGGCAGGGATGTCCGAGTCGTTACTCACCCAGACTTATCCTGAGGATCGTACGGAGAATATGGCGCTTTGAACATTCGTGATGGCGTCTTCGGACTCTGAGTAATTGAGAGATGTTGAAAATATTGATGTCAGTTGGATGTCAGTCAATTGGATGTCAGGTTCTGATGTCCTCTAAGGTTGATGGATTGCTGATGGATTATTAGTACCAATGGTCGGATGGCAAGTCCAAAGGCTCGGTGGAAGATGTAACATATATAGCACCGGCCCGTGTTCACACAAGGAATATATTTAGTGCCAACTGAGGCGCGAGCGTGTAGTGTAGTAGGCCAAGAGCCTGCCAGTGAAGCGAATGAAGACAATCGTTCGCGCATTGCGGATTACAGCGGTGCGTCAGATGCTCAGCGCTCAACCTCAGTCGATGACAACGGAACGATCAGTATGGGCTGGTACTTGACGTGATGATTATCAGGAAATCAGTCTTCAACGTTCAAGGAGCAGTGGTTCTAGATCTTGTTCCCCGCCCCTGCTTTGGAGGAAGACTACCTTTTCGGTGGCTAATTTCTGCCATTCTACTTGTCCACCTCTCCCGGATCCACCCAGCTTGCGTAGTAAAAAGCAGAAGTACCACTCTCCTGGGGACAGCACACCCTTGTCCGGCTGACTCGACCAACCATAGTCGATGACGGCAACAGCAACCCGAGCACCCGCTCCAAAGTCCGGGCGATCTAGCAGCTTGGCATTGCTGATGGAAGCAATGTGCGAAGGTCCTGATAGAGTGTACTCCGCGTCTCCAGTCCGCTTAGGTGTAACGCAGATGAGGATGACCTTGATCTGGAGCTGACCGTGGACAATGGAAAAAGAACGATCGCCGCACAAACGATAGTGATGGGGGTCTGAGCTGAGTTGGTGGTCGAGACGCTTTTCGCTATAACCACTGGGAGAGGAAGGGAAAAAGGACATGGAAAACGACGCCGGGCCTGCCCACGCAAAGACGTCACATTCACCGGCTCCAGGAGCGACATGGGACAGCAACCTGGGAAGCGCCCTGCTTCCCTCACCATACATGTGGGGCACCGAGGCACCGAAAAGAGCGATTAGAGAGTATGCTTGATCCTCCTCGTGAGTCGCCAACCGCCTCGATGCCCAAGATAGTTTCTGTCTGAGCCTGTTCGGGCCAGGCAAGAAGGAGCGCAGATCACTCGTAGGGATACCGGATGCCTTCGAGAGCATCCGAAGAAAGCTGAGGTCAGCCTTGTCGTTCTCGAAGCGCTGGTCGTTGAGAGGCTGCCACTCTTGTCCATAAAATTTCATCCGCTTTGGGGAAAGCAGCTCTGGCAAGGTCCAGCTTCTGCTAAACCACCTGTCATCCCCCAAGTCCGAGTGAATGGGGAGCATGAGGTATGTGATGCACACGTAGGCATTGCGATACCAGGAAAACAGATATGTTTGCGCTTCGTGTAGCTCTTGAGAGACCGTTTTGTCAATGCAAAGCGTGTCAGCCCAAGCGAGTCGACATTTGAAACGACTTCTAGCGAGATCAAGGAATTTCTCATGTTTCCGCCATGAAATGGCAAGGCGATTTGGTGGTGGGGAGCCGGATCTTGCGTCCCGGTACAACATCTCTCTATCTTGCCAAGAATGCGAGAAGATCGCATACTTGACGACGCTTTTCACGATGGCCGCGATGACATCTTCCCTGCGTTGACTTGCATATGAAGTGTGTCGTTCTATGTCTGCCTCCGTAATGGACTCGATATCGGGTAGATAGACTTGGTAGATTTCCTCGCGCCGTGCGAAGCGTATCCGATCGATGGCGGTGAGATCAATGAGTCGGTTAGGGATATGCGGAAGGTAGTTACGAAACGCCTGTAAAACTTCGGGAATGGCCATAAGAGCACCCTGTGGATGATTAGCCTTCCTCGACGATTCGTAAATTTTAAGCGGTCGTACCTTCTGGCTTGCTGATGTGCACTAGATAATCCAGATACTTGGACGCGAGTACTTATGGGAAACGCTCTGCATGCTGTGCGTAACTTTAGCTCCCCGATTCGTCAAGTAGCTTGATCAGTGCCCAGCAGCGCTCGAGTAGGTCGATAGGCAATTGATGCGCCGAACATGGTATGTACAAGCCTAAACCCTCGCGTTGAAAGACCCTGACAGTGTTGCCTTGGACCGACATGAAGGACCCTACTCACCCCCAATCACCCCTGGAAACATTCTATTACCACGTATCCAACTATATGCCAACCCGTCTATTATATATCGACAACTTGACGGGGGACGGCGTGCGCCTGATCGATCACCAGGAGTTGCACCGGATATTCAAGCCAAAGTTTGAACGTATTACAGATGAGGAGATCGCCTTACGATCGGCCAGATCACACAGTCGTTCCAGGGAGGAAGCGGTTAGGGAGCTTGTCGCTGAGCAGCTCAGATACGCCATCCTCTCGCACTGCTGGCTAAAGGAAGGAGAGCCAACGTTCCAAATGGTGAAAGAAAACCGTTTGAATGGGAGCGGGCCAGGGTACGACAAGTTGAAGAAGTTTTGCGCTGCAGCGGTGGCATCTGGCTGCGGGCTGGCTTGGGCCGACACTTGCTGCATAGACAAAACTAGCAGCGCGGAGCTTGACGAAGCCATACGATCCATGTTTAAATGGTATCGACACTCCGAACTCTGCATTATCTATCTTGCCGGCTCATCGATAATCGGCGACCTCGAGAGGGATCCTTGGTTTGGGAGGGGTTGGACGCTTCAGGAGTTGCTCGCGCCTGCGAGGGTCATATTCTATTGCAGTAATTGGAGCCCTCTCAGCAAACGGCAGATTCGGAACGACAAGGAAAACAAGACAATCGTGTCAGCCGTCTGTCGTATCACCGGCATCGACGAGGGGAGCCTTTGTCACTTCAGCCCCGGTCTGCTCAATGTGAGGGAGAAGATGCTCTGGGCATCTACCCGAAAGACGACCCGGGTGGAAGACATTGCCTATTCGCTCCTGGGGGTTTTCGACATCAGTATCCCGATCGCGTACGGTGAAGGGAAACGAGCATTTCGTCGCCTCATGGAGGCAATCGTCCACGATTGTCGTGAATGGCAGATCTTCACCTGGGCAGGTCCTCATTCCCCATACGCCATCGCATTCCCCGAATCACCAAGCGGTTATGGGACACTGAGGTTGGGCGAGATTGCTGCCTCTGTCCTCGACCCAGAACGTCCCATTCATCGACCCTGGGATTTCGGTTTCCCGTTCTACTCCACGACGAAGAAAGGGCTGGAGGTGGAGGTTCTTTTGGTGGAGATGATTCTGCATATCGACCGAGACCCTGTCAAGGGAACCACCTATGAGCGTCTCACGCTGAGCCCTGGCTCAGATGATCAGAGGTTCTTTGAAGACATACATGTCGCTTGCGACATCAGATTCTCGCACTACTCCCAGTGGGCGGTTGGCATCCTTAATTATCAGACGGACGGGACCGGTGAGCGTGGTGGGATGGGGGAGCTGGAAACGATGACGACCTATGTCGGTTTCTTTCTTGGTACTGGAGTTTTCAGTCCCTATGGGAAATGGGAGAAGGTCGATACAGGAGAGGTTGTTGGCGTGCGCACCAAAGACTTTACTAGGAGAAGGTTAACAACTTTGTGGCTGTGACGGGAAACCAGGGACAGGAGGGATTGTGATCACGATCTTTTGTAGGAACATACCTCACCGGAAATTTGACAATGACCACCCGCCCTCCTGCTGGCGACATCACTGATGACAACTCTGACGCACCGACCTTGCGGAATTGTCTACCGTCAGGGCAGGCAACCTTCCGGTATCGAACCTTCAGGCCTTGGCATGCGCGTCACGGACGACCACAGTAAAGGAATCCACTGTGCTCAAGCTTTTTCAACTGTTGTGCTAGACTTCCGTCCGAGCCCAGCGCTTCAATCTCCGCTGACAGGAGTCACAAAACTCTGACATGATTTGGGGAGAGGGTCAGGGAATTCGAATTTCGTCCACTGGTTAGATGGCGCTGCATCGTTCCTTGACACCGACATGTATCTCCCATTCTATTCCCATCAATTAGATGTAAGTACCACATCCCGTTCCGGGTGGCAACTTTTACTCTTCCGACGGGTCGATGTCTTCGTCCAACATAATCTCAATTCCTTGTTCTCTTGCAGCTTCAATGGCCGACCTCTGTCTCTCCTCTGCGAATACTAGGATCGACTCGAGAATGTCTTTTTGCCCTGGGAGAACATCATGTTAGCTACTCGATAGACAAAGGCAGCGACACACACATACCTGCTATGTAGTGTTCCAGCATGACCCTGACCGCTGGACGGATATCGACAGTATCTCGCACGTCTTCGACGGTTTTCATCTTGTCCAGTTTCACCTCGACCATATTTGACAATTCGTCCGCCGTTGCAAGATCGCGCTCAATGTCGAACTCGAATTCACTCTTAGGGAGCATGCTTCGAACTTCGGACCAAAGGCCGTCGATGTTGGAGGCATTTCTTCCGACATCCCATTTTTGCGCTGAGCCGCCGAGTTGAAGTGTGATTTTATCGTCGGGATTGTCGGGAAGAGAGAAGCCATACCCGAGTATGAGCTCGTCATTTGGCTTTGGGCCGTAGTTGTTGAATACCTCTTCGAGGACTGCTTTTGGGGACGGCTCTGAGAGGGATTCGGACTTGGGATGTACGAGGATCGATACTGTGTTTGAAGTGCTTGTCATAGTTGTCATTGAATCTTTGGCAGTGTCTTGACAGGAAACGACCCATGAAACAGCTTGTCCACGCTTGTGGTTCAAGAGCTCAACGCCGGGAATGAGCACTGTGTACGTCGACGCCGATGCGACGAGCGAGGGATTGGGAGATAGGATGGAGGAAGGGAATGCGCGTGATGACAGATGGGTCGAGGCGGTCAAGTAAATTTCCCTGGGTTCCTTGGATCGGTCAATGGGGTCAAAATGCGGAACAAGGCTTTACGAACCAGGTGAATGCTTCCCCCCAGGTCTGGTTGGCGCGCTGCACGAGGGACTGACATTGCATCCATGCTGCACGCCAATCACGGATCCGATCTAGGGTTGCGCCATACAGATTTGTACCCTTCAGGATCTCGAGCTCACGTTGTGTGAAGTGAAGCGGCGTGCTGAGTTTCTCGGTGGGAGGAAGACACTTCATGTAGGGAAGGTGTCGCAAGACCTCTGGTGCGCTAGACGGCAAGAAGAAAACGTGAATGGAGTACGGGGAGGAGAGCGATCAGGTTCGACCTTTGTTCCGAAAACAGCTGGTGGAGGGAAAGATATGAGCAGATCAGCTGTCTTTCGGACCAAGAGTCGAGGGAGGAATGGGCATCGGGACCGAGAAGGGTTCGGAGAGCATGTAACGAGATGTCCTTGGTGATGATCAGGGAAAATGGACATGTTACGATCGTCGTGTCCTCGCTGATCCTGGGTGCGAGGACGGATATGCCGTATGGACCTGTCGACAGAGATCAGACGCACTGGTCGGCATGGAGAACATAGAAATGGACCTTCAGATTCGAGGACAACCGAAGGGTGAAATGATCCTCCATATGCAGTGAACCAGGACTGGAACGAGGACAAGTAGCTCATCCTGTCATATAGGTCGAAGTGGAGTAGGTTACCATTACCATAGTCACTTTTGGTAGTAGGATACTAGACTAGTAGTAGTAAGTAACCCGGTCGTGCTTTTGGCTTGTTTACGCGTTGGCCAATCCCACCCTCACTCACCTGCGGACCCGCAGTAACAATTTCTATTGCCCTTGTCGCCCACCATGGCCCCGTCGTCCACCGAGCAAAGCTTTAGAAACAACCTATCTCAATTCCGGTGGGCTGGCGGAGTAACGGACGACTCCCAGCAAGCCCAGCCTGCACAGTCCCAAGGCCCAAACGCATTCTCCCGCTTCTACAACGCCGTCGCAGGGGACTACATACCTCTCCGATCCAGCGAACGGCCAAACGAGGACGAAGCTTGGTTTGCACTCTCGCGCTGGGAGAGGTATGTGCACATCCCTTCTCACATCGTCTCACATCGTGTCGCGTGTCCCTCTTGGCTGATCCCGACGTCCCACCTAGATTACTTGGATTCGGCGCATGCCTGATCGGGGCGTGTGTATGCTTCTTCTTCGCGTTCCTCGGCCTGCCTTGGCTCCCAATACGTCCAGCAAAGTTTGCCCTTGCGTTCAGGTTCGTCCCTGTGTCCCAGCCCGTTTCTCGTCCCTAAGGTCTCTCATTAGCCTCGGGAGTCTCCTCGTCATGGTCGGGTAAGCGTCTCATAACCGTCTGCCATCCATCCCAGTCGTTGACATCACCGGAAACGATAGTTTCTCTGTCCTCATGGGACCCATAAATCACATGAGACATCTCATCTCGAAAGAACGACTACCATTCTCCGCTGTTTATTTCTCCAGCTTGGGTCTCACCCTATACTTCTCCCTCGGGGTAAGCATCACCAACCAGTCGCAGAAATGGGCGTGGAATGACGTTCTCTTTGGATTTCAGGTGAAATCGTACCTAGGCTCTCTGATGGCCGGCATAGTACAGGTCGTTGCTTTAGTGGCCTACGTGCTTGCGTACTTCCCAGGAGGCACCCAAACGCTCCGTTTCGGTGGTCAGATCGCCCTTCGCGGTGCAGGCAGCCTCCTTCCCATATAATTCAACCCCTCACGTGTACTAGTTCTCACCGTCGTCACACCGTCGAACCCTTTGCTACCTATTTATCCGTCTGGTTGTTTTCAATCCCACATACTTGGAGAACTCTGAACACGACCATATAAGAAAGCGCTATATTAATCATCGTGCGTGAAGAAGTTGTAAAGCTTCTTCTCTTTTGGAATACACCGCGCTGGTGCTGGTAAAGCTATCCTTACAAACGGGTGCCTTATTCTAACAAAAGGTCGTGTAGTCCCACAGTGTCTCTCAATCTGCGGGACATGATCTCTATGTACCCTTGGTATGACTGCCACTCGCGACC
>JBBPRJ010000321.1:0-11219 GCA_038092975.1 Chalciporus piperatoides | reverse complement strand
ATTCGTTGTAGGCGGGGATGATGACGCTTAGGTCGAGCGTGCCTGGGTCGGTGAGGGAGGGGAGGGGGAGGGGGGTGGTTGGGGAGGTATGGGAGCGGTAGGTTTTCTCGGAGGGGCGGGTCACGATTGGGGGTGGGGAGAGGAGGACGAGGGCTAGGTAGAACTAGGTATGATTAGCACGTGGAGATTAGGGGAAGGAGGAGGGGAGGAGGGGAGGAGGTCAGACGAAAGGGCGACAAAAAGGCCCTGACCCGAAGGATGTCGTCCTCACCACGACGCAGCGCCTCGAAAGGCGGCTCGTGGCTCGAAGAACAAGGATGAAATGGGTTCTCATCATATGCATACACGACGCAAGAAACGCGACGGACGAGTCGGAAAAAAGAAGGGGTTTGACTCACAGAGGGTATCAGGATGACTATCGCAGCAGTGACATATCCGATGAGTACTTGGTCCATGGTCAGGATATCATGCGCAGAGAGACAGCAGAAAAAAATGAGAGAAAGCGAGAGCACGGCGCGATCAACTCGATGAGGGCCTGAGGCAGTCCTTGATTTTGGGCAGCCCGGACCGCCTCGTTCGAGTTCGCGTCAGAGGCGCGCACAAGGCCACGTTCGTGGGACCTTCTGTCAATCCACATCAATATTAGTAACTAGATGTATGGCCGAATTTTCGGCAGGAACCTTGTTTACACATGGACAGAAAGACAATTTAGACAAATAAGACAATTAGCATCCCCCCGAATTTGTCCTAAGCATCTTATCTGTCTTACGAGGAGCAGTCAAAATGATCGCATTAAGCTCTCCTCTGCTGGTCCTGCCAACGTCCCCCCTCGTCAGTTGGCGGCCTCATTTCCACTTGTCGTGAGTTGCTACCGGCGTCGCTCGTTTCGCTGCCCGTACTGTTGTGTTCGCCGTCTCGTTGTGCGTCATTTTCACTCCCCCCTGTCCTTGACACTTCTCTTCCCGTCCCTCGACCGCTTCTGCTCGGCGTCTGCTTGACTCCGTTGTCGTTCGGGTGGACTTAACGACTCACCGGTCGCTCTGGTGAGCTCTCGCTGCGACCATTTTGTCGCGCAGCTTTGTCTGTGCACCGGTGCGATCACATCATGTGTTTGACTCGTCGTCGTCATCGCACTCGCTCGTTCGGCTCTGGGATGGCCCATGTGGGAGGGAATGGATGGAGGAAGGGTTAGGGATGGTTCTGGTGAGTCACCTGTGACCACTGATAATTTTCTTCGATTCTGTTCGTCAATCGTTCATACAGCCTCAACAATCTCTTCCCGCCTTCGATTGACGTGTTTCGTCGTTCTCCTCCTTGATTTCCACCATTTCTCGACCGCCTGCGACATCCTGTCATGTTTCTGCATTGTCCGCCTTGTTCTCCATCATTCCCGGACTGCTTGCGACACTCTGTCATGTTTTCGAGTCCTTTCGATCGACTGGCTCATCTCGGAGTGTCCCTGGATCCTCGCCTTCGATTTCGGTGCATTTACGTATGTGCACAACACTTCCGACTCGCTCGACATGGGGGTATGCATCATGGTGCGCATTTTCCGTCTTTCTTTGTCTCGCAGCCTGCGTCAATGTGGTCATGGTAAGGGGGACGAAATACAAGCACGTAGCGGTACATGGTAGAAACGGCATGCATACTTATCACTCATACAGCATGCTCGATTATTGACTATTGCTTGATGGTGCTCCAAAACCTAATGTACCATGAAAGGTATAAGTTTTCCACGGGGAAAAAAAACACGACACCACAGCCACAATTCTCCCCCACCCCAGTGACCTTGTTAAACAAGGTGACTTAGACAAGCCGACATTGTATATAAGTGCGGGAGCAATTATTACCCACCTCTCAAGGAGTTTCTAGATCCCAGGTTAACTGTGTATCTTCAGACCTCAAACTGTGCCAGCGGGCTCTCCTGGATATATCATTGGGATTGTGCATACAATAGTTGATCGATGACGCTCTCCACAAGAGTGTCTTTCATCCATTCCTCCTTCCCCCCCGCTCATGAGACTGACCCAGGCCCAACCACGAACGACGCACACAGCGCCCTCGATGTCTCGTCCTGCAGGTCCGAGAGGTCATATTATAACTCGATACACATCTCGAGGTCAGCCGCATTAGTAAGACGGTCGCGATTGGGAGGCGATCGGAGGTATTTAGGTATCTGACAGCGTGCGGAGTACTTAAGATGGTGTAAGTAGTCCTGCTGCTCAAAACGGGAGAGTTCAATAGGTGCAAATGACACGTAGAGGGGTGGGAAAGGGATGGATGCACTTGAGTCAGAGATCCGAGCTGCCAGTGCACAGGCTGGTAGATGATTGATGATCGGGCAAGCTGATGTTGATGCTGATAACACTTTGGCCGGGTGTGAGGGTTCCCATCGGGGGTACTGAATGATTATAGACATCTGCGGCATGTACATGATCGACTCGGATATCGATATCGATTGAACTGAGGTACTATGTATCTACCCAATATCCTTCAGCACACTGAGCACACTGAGCACTGCCACCCATCCACTAAATTATGTCACCTGACCAAAACACGGTACGCGACGGTGTCAATGATCATCACATTTTCGTCGTTTGTCCATCGTTTGCCGCTATTCGAACTGCTCTAGCCGCGAATTGCTCGCAGAAGTTGATCGTCTCTTATGTGATGTTCGGGGTCCATCACGTAGCCTTCTGCTTGATGCTACTCGCCGCTTATTTGAAGACGGGGCTCTTTGGCCACAGTTTTCGTCGCGATATTATTTGGGGTTGGTTCCCCCAGTAGATCGTGTCGCTACTGTGTCGTCGCGTTTAGGCGCGAGTTTGGCGGGTATTTGGCACACGCACGCAATTCGCACTGCTGGCCACTTATGGGGGACATATCGCCGACGACTTCGTGCACATCAACATTTTTCTTCGCCTGAGAATGTTCTTTCTGTATTTTTGCCCGAACACCTACACTCCTTACTGTAGTTATCTTCTTTTTTTTTTCTGTTGCTCCTTGAGCTAGCGAGGTGATCTTCACCTGAGCTTATGTAATGAGCGTAGCTAGCCAAATAAATCTATTCATTCATTCATTCATTCTGTCAATTATTAACTAGATGTACGGCCGAGCTTCGGCAGAGACCTTGTTTAGCAGGATATTCCCACGGCGTGAAAAACGCGTCGTTTCAGCCACAATTCTCCCCCCCCAGTGACCTTGTAAACAAGGTAACCTCTGCCTAATTATTGTTCCAATACTTCGAGCTGTGTACTTATACTCCAACCTTACATAGGTATCAATTCCAAAGCGCCATTACGTTTGTTCCGCATCGTCGGGTTGACCCCTCAAAGTGAGGAACAGGAAATCTCTCGCCGAGTACCTGAATGGCATCTCCGGGGGATTGTTGTGGAGTTATGGTAGTTTGTGGATCGGAGGGAATGATGTCCGCATCGAGAGGGTGCATGAGTGACTCATGATCCGAGGGTTCGAGCAAAGTTGCATACTAAAGGCTGCTGATTGTTCGAGTCAACCCCGTGAAAAATGACCTTAGAGTTCTCGAATCACCCTCTCAAGGATCCATTCTCGGGCAGCATCGTTGAGCATGACAACAGGGACTTTAACCTGTGCAGATCCCACATTCATTTTCGATGACATCCACTGACAGTATTCCATGAACGTGCCGGGTTTGAGGATGCATACGGTAGGAAGACGGATCCGTCCATCGTTTAGCGCTCTCTGGTGTTCGATGTTTGTTGCAACAAGGCCGTCAAACAAGCGTTGAGGGGCGAGATGCGAGTCGGGACCTATAGGATAGAGCTAGATTATTAGACATGGAGTCGTCGATGTGAGTCGTAGACGAACCAATGTCACCGGCGAGCTCGAAAAAGAACCCCACGGTTGGAGGACTGCGGCGGCCATCTACCATCGTCGTGAGCTCGTGCACCTGAATGATATCCGAACCCATCGCCTGAATAGCAGCCGTAAGCTGGGTGTCGGATATCAGCGTGTGGGGGAAACGAATTGTTGAGCTGTGGAGTCCCCGGAATTGTCGACAACTTGCTCATGAATTCGGATCAGTCAAGAGACGCACCTTCTTCTGCCTGCAATGGTAAAGACAGGCGAGCCATCCGCTGGATCAAACCCCACGATATCAATCACGTCACCCAGTTGGTAACGCCATAAGCCATCATTGGTTGTCAGTATAACCTCATACTTCCTACCCACCTTCAAGTCGCACTGGGTGTTGTCAGCAAATGCGCCGCGTATAAGACACAGAGAAAGGGGCAACTAACCGTCTGGCAGAGCTCTTTGTGCGATTCTTCAGAAGTGGCATCCAGAAATCCGACGAGATCGATGCTTCGAAGAACGAAGAGGTCAAGGCTGTCTGGGTAAGAGGCACCGAGGAGGGACTCGGATGAACCATAACCCGGATTGCGGATGTCGATGGTTGGGCCAAGAATAGTTCGAATCTAGACCTCTGGGTTAACTATCGAGACAGGGTGGGACTTGCAGTAATTTTACCTTCGGAAGCACGGGAGCGAATGGACCACTACATATAGTGGTGATCATCCTAAGTTTTCGCCAGGCGCACGCGGCCCATCCCACGCACGAAAGCGGAGGACCGATTGCACGCAGCTCCGCAGCGCGCTCGGGATTTGCATGGAGCTGAGCCTGTTCAAATTGAGCTGTGCGTGCACGTCAATTTTGTCAATCGACCTACCTCTAGATAGGATCGGACCTCATCTACGCCTTCTGGGGCGGGCACGGTGCCATGCTCGATGGAGGACACAAGCACCTCCCACTCCTCATCCATATATCGTACGAAATCGACAAACAGGGTCGAGAATGTTGTCGAAATGCGGTCAACGTCACGGCATGCGAGAGTGAAGAGTGCATGTGTCATCAAGAATGACCGGTGATGTTTGATCATCGAGGCTGCCCATGGCGCAACATAGCCTGGCACTGAGAAAGAACAGTCATGAACCTTGTAGGATCATTCCTTGAAACTCACGGATCAATGGCATCCTCTTGTCATCCTCGTCGACAGTCCAACCTTGCACTTCGCGTATAATGCCGCCTGAGCCGAGGCAGACAGGAATCCTTTTTACGACTTCACTAGATCCACGCTCTACTTGCACGATATCCCGGTAGCCGTAGTGGAATATAGCAGCCACGGGTCCTTGGGCATCGAAGGACGCGCCTAGCGGTCGAACCTGGTATTTCGGGAAAAGCTTTGGTTCCTTCCCGGAAGTAGCACTCGAAATCGCAAGGAACTTCGGAAGGCCTGGTGCAAAGAGATCCATGACCTCGCCTTCCTTGCATGGGCGCTCATTGAACTTAGTCATGAGCGGCCTGTACGATTCGTAATCCGAGAGCGGGACATGAGCCTGGAATGCCTCCAAAAGCTCCGTGTCTGAATCAGTACCGTGAGCGGAGATAGCGTCACGGAAGCCAGTGAGGGAAGGCGTTTTGGAAGCATACTGGGAGTTTAGATTGGCCCGAACAATCTTCAGAAGAAGAAGATTGGTTCTTTCAGCCAATCGTGATCGCAACTCTGGCGTCAGAGACTTGCAGGGGGTGGGAGGGACTCCGGGCTCGGTCATGGCGAGGGAGATTGCAATGATAGCCTATCTCCTTCGCGGTCGGGTATTTGAGTGATTGGATATGCTGTGAACTACATACCCATGGAAATGTACAGTGAGCATCGCCTGGGCCACATCAGAAAGTAGTTACTCATTTTCCGGTTCGTATGACTCACTGCGCCCGTAAGGACTGGCTCTTGTTGATGACCGGTGATGCTAGGATCTCGGCCACCTAAGTTTGAGATCGGAGGGATTATAATAGCCACTATAAGTATGGCAGTGGCATGAACTTGAGGTGCCGATGAGTGCTGCGCTTATGAAGGTAGGACGGGCATAACTTACCTACGTTTGTACCCCCCGAATAACGCAAAATCAGACTGCCGCAGGTTGATTGTTATTCCCCCGTACACATGAGCACTTTCAGTCAACAACGAACCCATCGTGTATGCTTGGAGGGTAACGTGAAAATATGACCCGCCGTCGAGCGCTTCTAATTACCACATCTGTATGGTGTCTCCATTGCGAGCTCGAGGGCACATCGCTTCATACGGTTTTCTAAGCAGCGCAATCAGCGCAATCAGAAGAGAGGGTTAGTTTGGTGCTAGTAATGTGGGGAGCTAAATGGGAATACCAAGGAATACCATTTGTTGACTTTTGCAGTCATCATCATGATCCGACGGTCGTAGGCTTACTAGTACTAGCCTAGTAGCTGTGAGAAATGTATAAGCCGCAGTCGTTTGGACGCCTATTACCCGTAGTTGAAGCTTGGAAGAGCCAACCGAGATGAACTTGAAGAAATGTTCTCAGCGGATCCACTGGTGGAGTAACTGGATTTCAACATTCAACTTCCTCCGGCCGTCTTGAAGCAGTGAGCGTGGTGCCAAACAGTCAAACAGCGGTGATCGTACTTCATCCCTCTAAAAGTTCCAAACCATAATATCTTTCCTTTTCTTTTGGTGTTCGAGAATCGTATCTTTTCCCAGTTGCCACAATGCTGATAGACTTTTCAGCCTTGAGCCTCATACATATACATTCAGGATCTTTCGTACAGTGCAACAGAGTCCGAGTCATCGTATACTTCGGGGATACCATTTCTTAGCGAGGCTCAATCATAGAAGACCAGCGCCCTCAACTCAATGGATTCTCTGCGCGGAGCATCCTGTGGTGCAGTAGGATCCTTGAACCCTGTATGTGGGGTGAAGACTGCAATACCCTCGTCCTTGGACGAGTCATAGCTGCATAGAAATTGGCGTCAACACATAGTTCGCCTGATTTCCATGCAGCAAGGAACGATGCAAACGTACCATTTGATGAGTACAATCTCATCCACACCCATTTGCCCTTGATACTTCCACCTGTGTGCCTCGCTGTGCCTCACACCAAATGTTTCCCCTTCCCTGTCAGGATAAATCAAGGCTATGGGCACCAGGTCCCTCTGACGGTCCACGGTCCGATAATCGCACAACGTCAGAGGGTAGTCGATAGCTGGGCGAAAGATGGGTCGCCATAGGTTGATTATCTGGAACCTCTTCTTGACGAGAAGCTCAGCTTCAGAGGCTGGCAAGTGTCGGTGAACGCGAGCGGTCGCAGATTCAGGCGTCTGGTCCACATGGACTTGGGCAACCGGCTGACGCATCGTCTCGTCTGTCTCAGTAACGCCGGGCATATGACGTCGCACAGCTATAAAACATGAAGCGGACAGACGATCAGTAGTCTGTCAGGTTTGGGTGAAAGACGCTTGCTGTGGTCAAAGAGCACTACCCGGCTTGCCCCTGTAATCTCCTTCAGCAGTGCAGCGCTCTCCGGATAGTATTCAGCCTTGATAGCATCATCGCTGTCGAATGTCGTGTGTTTCGCCGCTCTCTTCACAAACTGGAACCCGGCTGTGTCGAGCGTGTACTCGTGCTCCTTTCCACGGATATTCTCGATGGTGACGATACGCTCATCTGGGACCCAATTTCGCTTCCGCTGACCTGTAGCGGGGTCGGCATTGATGGTAGTGTATGGACGCGAGCCATCCGCGGGAGGCGAGAAGTAAAGGAGTTTCGCACGAACTGTGTTACTGGACATCGTTTCGGTTGAATGGTGACTGTTGGAAAGCTGGGGGGCTGCTTAGGGGCTAATGTAGCTTGGTTGGAAAAACATAAGGTTACGTCATACATATACCTCTCGTTCCCAAACCTACTCGACTGCCTAATAGTCATAGAAGACAAGGGCTCTGATCTCGATGGACTCCCTAAGCGGCGCACCCTCCGGGCTGTTTGGATCCTGGAACCCAGTGTGTGGTGTAAGGATAGCCACGCTTCCATCTTGCACCGAATCGAAGCTAAGAGACGTCTCTTCGTCACCGAGGTGGCCCCACTAATTCGAGAACGATGCTTACCATTTGATAAGAACAAATTCATCGGGTTCCATTCCCCTCATGTACTTCCACTTGTGCGCCTCGTTGTATTTGACGCCGTAGGTCTCGCCCTCTCTGTCGGGGTAAATAAGCGCAACTGGTATGAGATCCTTCTTCACGTCAACGCTACGGAAGTCGCAAAGAGCGAGGGGCCAGTCAAGCGCAGCGTGTGAGATGGGACGCCACAGGTTGATGATCTGGAAACGGCGCTTGAGGATAGCGGGTGCATCGGAGGTGGGGAGGTGACGGTGAACACGAGAAATAGCGGAGGTCATTGTTTGGTCTACATGTACGAGAGCGACAGGTTGACGCTTCTGAGGGCTGTCATCTGCTTCGCCAGGGCGACGGCGACGAATCGCTGAATACAAATACCGAACCGTTTGGTTAGCAAAACGAAAACGGGGAGATAAGATCCAAAGGAACACTTGCTGTGATCGAAGACGACTACACTGCTCGCCCCGCTCAGCTTTTTGATAAGCTCAATGCATTCGGGATAATATTCCGCCTCGATTTCTTCGTCATCTAAAAAGAGGGTGTGCTTCGACGCTTGCCTTGAAAACTGAAAACCAGCAGTATCAAGTTTGTACTGCTCCTCTGAGCCGCGGACATTCTCAAGGTCTACAGCACGGGAATCTTCGATCCAGTTGCGTTGGAGTGCGCCGGTAGCGCTATCAGCGTTGATGTCCGTGTAGGGCCGAGAACCATCGGCAGGAGGCAGGAAGTAGTTGAGCGACCCGGTAGTGGCATAGTTATTAGAAGACATGATGAATGGAGGCTGCTTGTCGTGGTGGACAATCTTCAGCAAGTTCACGACTTATGAGCCGGCGCATTCTCGGAGTATATATTCCTTGAGAGGCCCGGACACGTGCGGCAGCGGCGGCCAGAGAAGTTTATAGATGAACCGAGGCTGAGGAAAGCTGAGGAGAGCATGAGCAACCTTGGCTCGCAGATTGCGCGATCGATGAGTCAGACACGGGAAACGGTCGGGTGGCAGACCGAGACTTGTTGAGTGGGAGTGCTATCGATATCAATCAGAGTATCATTTCTGTCGGACTCACCTAAACCTTTTGGGGTCATGGATTTTTCTCGTAAGAATTAGCTTTGAGTCCGATGGTCAAGTCCAACTGTTCGACTCGGAGGATCTAGACTCTGGAGTGTCAGCGGACATGTCGGTGGATGCTGGCTCGAAATCAAGATTCCACACGGAGTTGAATATTCCTGCCAGGATATGAGGAATAATGAGCTTTACTTTATGAGATTAGCCTCCCTCGTCACGCGTCATTGATTCATCGACGAATCCCAAACGAATTTGTCTGACATAGAGAGTGCGTGGGAAGAAACTGCTTTGTTGGGCCAAAGCTTCAGGAAATAACAAACGCATACAACTGCAATCTCTAAAATCTTGTCTTCCAACCTAAGTGCTATTTCAGGGCTGAATTGGCAGGATATCAAAGGGAAAATCGTACAAGGGTGCTCCGGTCCATGGCAAAGTTTGGTGTCCCAACTTTCACATTCGACCACAGCAACTTGGGGCTGACAAGCTTGACCTTTTTTGTGCTTACTTTCAGGTTCAGTGCCGGTTAGGGTGTCAGTTACGTAGCGAGGCACGAGCGGCGCAACGGACTATGTCTTTGGCCGAGAGGTAGGTAAGTGGCACTTCTTTTCTTTCCTCTGCGCCACACCTTTTTTCTGCCCATCACGGTGCTCTGCGTCGTCCAGAACTGAGCGCTGCTCTTTTCGTTCGCCCTCGCACTAAGCCACTGACATCCCGTCATCTCCACTCTCCTGGGCTCGGGAGAATCTGGGCCTCCGCTGGTCGACCTGCGAGGCGGTTTTTCCCACCCGGCTTCGCAGCTCACTGCAGCCCTAGCACAGTCCCAAGCCGGACAGGGCTTCACGCTGCCGCCCACTCTCCCTACCTCTCCCCTCTCAGTAGCACATGGACGTTGTATTATCGTACTCCATACATAATCCAACGTCTCCTTTTGGTCTCCTAGTTCCTTTTTCTTCCCCTGACCACAGTGAACCCTTGAACAACAGCCAAAGATCAATCAGCCACCCAAAGTCGGAAAGACACCGTGACGTTTACAAGACTCCTTGACGGACTCTGATTGGCCCGGCAATCAGAGCCGTCTGTTGACAGAATCTAGCCTCAGCCACACGAATTATCCGAAGGAAATTTACGCCATCGTACGTTAATGCTTCCATGTTGTCACATTAGAACTTACTAATACCATTGGCCTCAAGGCTCACGGTGTGTGCAAGAACATCTTTGATGGCCTCATGCTAACAGGAACTGTGGAGCTAGATGGCATGAGGACTGTCTTCTGACATGCATGCTGGTGATATTGAGGCTACAGAAGGACAACGAATTGACGCGTTTTTGTTCAGGTCTTCCAAACGCAGCCAAGAACAACACAGCCCAAGCCTCGCGGTCAGGGTGACGTCTGCTCGTTCAAAAAAAATGTGACGGTCAAAGATAAGCTGCCGTACCATACCCCTGTCACTATAACTTCCGCGTCCGGGAATTCAAAAATGCCATATTGGACTTGAGCTGACCTCCGTTTAACAGACTCCGTCAGACTATATAAGCAGGGTGCTACTCCCCTCCTCAGCATCAGAGTTTCAGCTCTTTCATTCCACTCACTCCAGTCCTTTCGACACCCGTCACTCTTTATCACTCGTTCAACATGCGCGTCCTCTCTTTCATCCCTGCTTTCCTCTTGGCCGCCGCCAGCTTTGTTGCTGCTGCACCTGTCGCCTCCCCTACCGACACCTCCTGCGTCCCCCACATGGGCGGCAATGGCGACGACGCAGCTCTTCAACCTGTGATCGCCATCATTGCCAACGCGACGGCGAACATCCAGCCTTTGAACACCCAGCTGAGTAAGTTTTCCATATTTTTTTAATGGCTAGAGATTAAATTTCTCCTGCTTTGTTCAGTCAACCTCCAGGGTGACGACTGCACTCCAGATGCTGTCTCTGGCATCGTGATCCAGATCAATGCTGTCGTCTCGACATGTGTTGCTCAATTGCAGGCCACTGCTCAGGTTGACTTGACTGGCCTTGACCTCACGAACCTCTGCGCCACTGTCTACGCCCTCCTTACCGTAAGTGTATAGCTTTCGTGAGGGCGCCGTAAAAATTAATACATCCCTACTCTAGCTTGTCCTTGCCGTTCTTAACACACTGGTCACCGTCGTTATTGCCCTTGGTGCCAACGCAGTCGGTACAATCCAGACTGTCATCTG
>JBBPRJ010000320.1:0-11223 GCA_038092975.1 Chalciporus piperatoides | reverse complement strand
ATGTGGTACTCACTTGACTGTTCAGATTAAAGTTTTCTTGCATCCTTTGACGGATCTTCGGTATATTGTTCTGTACCAATGCAACGAGGTAGAATCTGCCGCGGTCGGACAATAAATTCTGTTCGAGATTGCTTTATGGGTGGTAAGTACCGTTGACGGTCTCACATACCCCGACAGTGTCAAGAAAGCGATTCGTCACTTCCATGCCCTCCTGCCCTCCTGCCCAAGATCCAGCGATGCCAGCAACATCTTGTGCTTGGTGTACCTCTTCATGGGCTGTCGGAACGTACGGAGGATTGAACAAGATAATGTCGACGCTGTGTCGCAGTCGACTTAGCAGTGGTCTGGAAAGATCGCATGTTATAGGGTTCAGTGGGATCTAGCCCCGCGAGAACTTGAGAGAAGTTTCATGGAAAACCATGACACGAGGAAGCCACCTTGTTCTGTTTCCCGGTAGCAAGGGTACAACGTGAAGCGCGCTCGTTGACGTCAGTACAGAGGTAAACTAGGATGGTGATCAGCTTGTGCGATCCAAGGGATGAATGAAGGGTGACTGACGAGCATTTGTCGGCCCCAGGATGGAACCCAGAAAGGCAGACACGCAACCGGATCCCGAGCTGGCCCACGCTATTCACGAAGAAAGGGTTAACTTTTGGGGAGTATCTTACCCTATTTCAAGGCATATTGTTGGACTCTGCGTCCTGAGATTTTCGACATCTTGCTCGAGACCATCTAACAGCAAAAACGTGTCCTCTGGAAAGATATCAGCGGTAAATACCACCCAGACGAGCGGTGAGCTTTACCTGCTGGATCGTATACGTGTATTTTGTCGTCGCTAGAGATATGCGACAGATCAGGTGTTGGAATCATTGCAGATGTTCCGAGACAAACCCTGCTTGAGGGGGTAGATAAGATCAAAGATCACGCGTCACGTGGCGCGACGCGTCGGAATTGCATGTCGAGTTGAGCCACTCTGCCACTCCAAACCGGCGATACAAAACGATCGTCTCCTTCAAAGAGACACCAGATTCAGAATGGCTACCCGTGCAAAACCATCTGCACCTCCGACACGCGCTTCATCGCGAACCAAGACACCCCCCGTCCTATCTCCCAGTCCACCCCCTGCGATCAAGGCAATCAAGGCAAAGGCTTCGACACGCTCTACGGCCGCAGCGGGGAGCTCTACAACAAAGGCAGCAGCTGCTCGGAGGCCTCTAGTAAACAGATCTAATCCGCCTGATGCAAAGCAAACCACTGCCAAGACTGCTGCAGTCGGTAAGACTCGGGTTGCAGCGGTCACGTCTGGGGTGCACGAACCGATCATGGTACGTGTTGAGACTCGCTTAATGATAGCACCTGAATCACTTATGACTAGGCGTATCTTCGCTTAAGACCTCACCTTGGTGATGATGAGCCAACCTCACTGCCTTACTTGGACCCATTGTCCGAAACCGCGGTGAGGATGACAGATCCGTCCACCGATGGACGTGGAAACTCTGGGATGTATCACCGAGCATCAGCCACACCTCCTCCGTCGATATACAAATTCTCTCACGTTTTCCCTCCATCTACTCAGCAGACAGATTTCTTTGCCAAGACGACACTTCCCCTAGTCAAGGATCTGCTTGATGGGCAAAATGGTCTGCTGTTCGCCTATGGTGTCACAAACTCTGGGAAAACCTACACCATCCAGGGAGGCAATCAACCTGGGTCCGGGGGTATTCTAACAAGGACTTTGGACGTGATATTTAATAGCGTCGATGGTCTTCAAAGTGACGGCAGGGTGAGTCTCCGCAGTATGCTTCGAAGCAATCGTCTTACGAAAAGATAGTATCGACCTGTCCGACTCTACGGAGTAGAGGAAGCTGATCCATCGGACTCAATCCCCCCGATGGACATTGATGTTCCAAGCGAACCAGCCCTAGCGGAAGTTTTGGCTGAACATATGGCTGCACCCGATGACTCTGATCTTGGCGCAGATCAGACCGTAGTCAAACTCGATCGAAACTACGAGTACTCCATCTGGATCTCTTGCATAGAAGTATACAACGAAAAGGTCTACGATTTGCTTGCTTCTGTCAGTGACGACCAAGACGGGGAGACGCCTGGGTTTTCGCACAGTACATCAAACCTTGCCGGGCAGGGTGGCAATCCAGTCCTTGTGACGAGAAAAGCGCTCGCTGTCAAGCCTTCCCCGACGTTCGACGCGGTGGATGACAATGGCACTGGGAATACAGGCAGATACATCTCCGGGCTTAGACAATTTCGCGTCACGGGTGCAGCGCAAGCAAAGGCTCTCGTCAGACTTGGGCAACTACACAGACGTGTCTTCGGGACTTTGGCCAACAGCCAAAGTAGCCGGAGTCACAGCTTGATTACCATCAAGGTCCTGAGGAATCATCGTGGTGATCGGGATGTAAGTTGAATGCTGCTTTCACAATTTCGCAATGCCCACGTCAATGTAGGATCCAAGCTCAGTGCAAATATCTCGGCTGACCCTTGTTGATCTCGCCGGGTCGGAGCGGACGAAGCACACTCAGACTACCGGAGACCGACTCAAAGAGGCGGGCAATATCAATAAGTCCCTCATGGTCCTCGGTCAATGCATGGAGGTATTTGCACTATGGTGGTTTCCAAGAACGATGCATTGACGACGCTCGAAGGTTATGAGGTCCAACCAAAAGCGGCTTGCGCAAAGTCTTGCCGACCCAGGTCGGAGCGATACCAGAGACATGAAGAGAGCGTTCGCTGTGGTTCCGTTTAGGCACAGCAAGCTCACTGAAATTCTCATGGATTATTTCGCCGGCGACGGTAGAGTGGTGCGTTCTCCCGTATTAGATTAGGTCGAGCATTGAGCATCTTTGTCTCGGATAGGTTATGATCGTCAACGTTAATCCGTACGACACAGGGTTCGACGAGAACTCGCATGTTATGAAGTTCTCTGCATTAGCAAGAGAGGTAGCCACCGTGGTGAACAATGCACCCGTACCCCGAGTCCTAGCCAGTCCTACCAAACCTACCGCTAAACTGCCTACCGGACCACCCCGTGGCATCACTAGAAAGGTGACAATATCGAGCGTTGGACCGGGCAAGAAGCTCAGCTCAGCGCATCTCGAGGTACTGGAAGGTACGTGTTATCGTTTTTGTTTATAAACGCTGTATAACATCCATTGCAGAGGATGAAGAGTTCAACGACGATCAAGACGAGGACGAGGACGACGATCCGATCAATCCCTTGGTAGACGCTTTGTTTGATGAGATCGAGGACCTCCGTGTGCGGGTAAGTGAAATCGGTCTTGACAGAGAAATTATTGACGGGGGTATTTTCAGCTTTATGAAGCGGAAATGAGATGCGCCATTGTGGAGGCCGAGACCCGCGAGGAAGTCATGAGAGAGATGGAGGAGAGGATGCGTGCGGTAGAGCGAACTTATGCGCAAAGACTCATGAGCGAGGTACTCTTAGTCAAGTTCTGCACAGTGCAATCCGCTGACCAGAAAGCCAGGTTGAGCGTAACGAGCGAAAGATGGATGCGAAGATCGACATGCTGCACCAGGCTGGCTTGCTCGGGACTGCGAAGGAGCCAGCGGTGGAGCCAACTTCGGAGAGCGAGATCGAAGAAGATAATATCGCGCAAGATGTATGTATCTTCTATCTTATGGCGCGATCTACCGACTAAGTCGCTTCAGCTCGAATCTGAGGACTCTGATGACGAATATGCGACGGATAATGGGGTGCCATCCTCTCCTCTTGAAGGGAAAGGGAAAGCCTCCGCGAGCGCCAAGTCTAGGGAACATCCTATATCACAGCCAACGAGAGACGTCTCAATTCTGCAGGAGGCTACGAATGATGATGTGATGTCGAATATGCATGAAGACGAGGACGCAGATGAAGACGAAGACGAGGACGAGGACGAAGCTGAGGAGGATAAAGTGTTGTCGGTCAACGATGACGCATCGGAGTCAGATGATTATACTCCACCTTCGGTTGCAAAGAAAAACAAGGACCACAAGAAAGAACCTCCAACAAAGGCTTCGATGACAAGTGGAACCAGAAGATCGACTAGGTCCGTATCGAAACTTGAACGGGAGTTGGAGGGTCTGTCAGTAGCGGAAGACACCGTGCCCGAGGCGGAAGAGTCTATCGTGATTCTACCAAACAGAAAACTCCGTCAGGCGAGGGTGGAAGCTGGGGGTCCTGGTGTGGAATATGTCCCCGGTAAGGGAGAGGTGGACCCCGTGAAGAAGAAGAAAAGGTGAGCAGATCGGGAGAAGAGCTAGTTTCTGAGAAGAATCCTCAATCGTGGTTCAGGCAGCTGGGCAAGAAGACTATCGTGACCGAAGAGGAGGTCGAAGAAGTGGTGGAATCTATGGCGTACAGAACGAGGGGTGAGAGCAAGAGGAATGTGAGGCGGATGGCGAGGACGAGTTAAAGATGGTGATCGCCATCATAGGTCATGTGATGAGACGCGTCGAATAAATGTCACGTGCGCGTGTTATTGGTTTACAGGACGTTTCGTTGTGCTACTTTGCTGTGATCTCTCTGTGGACTGATTTTGCAGAATTTCTTGGATAGTTACCTCGCCTGGAGATGACCGTAAACCGTGGCTCTCCCTCGAGGAGAAATTCGTTTGCTGTCGCTAACAAGAGCCAAGCTCACCCTGGTCGCAAACGAAGGGCTCATTCTATTGCCCCTGGTGATCATCTCAGTCCTGCGGCGAAAGCCCGTCGATCTCTGGTGTGTGTTTAAATTATCTATCCTTATACTACGGCCGACACGTCCAAGGCCCCCAGAAAGAGCATTCTTAAAGCTGCAGCCTATGTCCCCGATGACGGGGATGATGTCACACAGTCCATGGAAATCACACGCGACTACAACGACAATCTTACTCGCAAGTCTCTAGCCAGGCGTGTCAGCTTTGCAAATCATGCCCATGTTCGCCTCTTCGAAGTACCAGACCAAAACACCAATAGCACAGCTTCCCCTCGTTCGTCCCCTGCCGCCGAGCCAGAAATTGACGGCCCAAGACCAGCAAACGATGAAAACGCGTATCCAGGCGCACCCAAACTCCGCCGACGCAGCTCCACACGTCGATCAATAGCTTTCAGCGAGGGCGGCGGAGAGGAGTCAATGGATATGGATTCTGACGACACTGGCTTTTCTCCGTCTGCATTCCTGAGAGCAGGGAATGCGGGATTAATGGATGAGATGTTCAATGACATGGATGGTCTGTCCGACGGCTTCGACGGCGATGATATGGACGTGACTGAAGTCATTCCCCGAAATATCGTACGGAAACGGTCCCTATCCTTGGGCGGACCACGTCAACCACTTGCCAACCTCACCATCCCTCAGTCAGCTACGGAAGTCGACGATGATCAGCAAGACCCGCCCAACGAAAGTTCATTTGTTGAAGAGGACTCCGCGCAGTCCCAATCTTTCACCTCGGAAGGGGATGTCTCTCAGCCAATGGAGTTCACGGTTCCTCTCATTCGACCACCTGAACCTCCAAGCGAGGCATGGCTAGCGCTTCGCTCTGCCACACACTCGGGGGACACCCCATACGTTCCATCGTCGGATGAAAACGAGGAGGGTGGTGGTGTAGAAGAGATGGAACTTACCGACGCCGTCTCAAGGTTACAGGCCGCCCGCGTCTCTCTTGGCCTCGACGGTGCCGATGGTGAAGTAGGACACGACAGCTTTACGAGCAGTGAAGACAGCTTTATGGACGAAGATGTGGGGAACGGCGAAGACGGAAATCATACTGTCAATGTCACCCAACTCATGAAACGCGTCAGCATCGGACCAAGTGCAGATTCCACAATGGTCTTTAGCAGTCAAGAACGACCGGGGGAGGAAGTGATTAATAAGACAATACCCGATTTGCCCTCCCCCGGTGCCCCCGCCGACTCGCAGGGCATTTATCCCTCAATCCCTCAATCACCTCCACCCGCACTATCTCCTGATGCCCCACAAACCCTATACCCAGAAATACCCAGCGGCGATGACCACATCCCTCCTGCCGCACCAGCCGATCCTGCGCCGCAACCTCTCCCAGATAGACCGCCTGTTTTCAATGCACCTCAGTCTACTGCTCCCCAGACGCAACCTTCTACAGCCGAACCTCCTCCACAATTTACATCGCTCCCGAAAGCCTTAACTTTCTCCTTCACGCCGAAACATCCCACCCCTGCATCCCCCGTCCGCTCTCGTCTGCCTTCCCCGTCCAAGCCACGCGCCTCACCGACCAAGTTCTCCGCAGCATTTGCCCCGCCTGTCGCTCGCACGTCTCCGAGGAAGAGACTCGACGATGTTACGGACACTCCGGACGCCCGACCGAGCCCGGCGAAAAGGCTCGCTGGCATGGAGAGACTATCACTTACTCCGGGTCGTGGTACGGGTGCTGTTCGAGTCTTATTATCTCCGGCTACGCTCTCGCCCCTCAGAATGGCTGCCGTTCAGGCAGGAGGTCTTGGGGAACAGTCAGCTCTCGGAACAAGCAAGCGCCCTTCACTTGGTTTCCGTCGACCATCGGGTTACTTTGCCCAACGAAAGAGCGTCGGACCAAACGCAGGGTTACCCACTCCTGATGTCGCATCGCCTGTCAAGAAAGCAACAAGTTCGCTTGCAAGGAAGAGCGTCGGGTCTGCTCTAGACTCTGATGACAGATCATGGTTAAGGAGAGCTAGTCGTTCACCGGAAAAGACTAGTGATCCAAATCAGCGTTCCGAGACCAGCCAGGGGCGGACCGGCCGAGATTCCCCTGTCCCTCGCGACCTAGCATCGACTCCATCTCGTGCATCCCCGCTTCGCAAGAACATCGTGCCTACGCCCGACGATCAGGATGACAACCCTGCAGAACAATGGAGAGACCAGGTCGAAGATGAGGATCTAGGGGAAGACCAGGGTCCTCAAATATCTATCGAGCAGTTCTTCGAGATGACAGGTATTCGATTCATGGACGACATTGCCGCACCTCGTCGTTCGATCGTTCATCCATCCGCTTTGCGTCCTTCAAGAAGGGCATCGACGGAAGCGCAGATACCACTCTCGGAATACGCGGTCGCTATGGCTGTGAACGTTCCTCAACTTGAACTCTACACACACGTCGGCAAAGACTTGCAAGCAGGGATCGAACGTATCAAGGAGATTCACAAGGAGGCTGAAGAGGAAGCTCAGAGAGCGACGCCTCCACTCTTTCAGGAGTTTGTTACCACCGACGAAAGCGGGCAGGCAGAGTTGCTGCATCAGCTCAAGCTGATCAAGGTACACAATCACGCGCAAGCCAAGTCAGAGTGGTATGATTGGAAGATGCAGTGGGTGGAGCAGCTGTACCAGAAAGCGGACGGGGGTTTCAAGAAGCTAGAAACGGTAGGCGGTTTAGCACTTAATCCCCAAACGTGATCTCATATGTTGCTCAGGATGCCAGAGCCCTTGAAGGGATCATACGGCAAGCGCAGGATATGGTGCCTGGTTTACAGCAGGAGTTTGATGAACTCATGGCGGAACTAGAGAAAGAAAAGGCTGAGGTAGCCGACCTGGAAGGATGCGACCAGAATTACTTGAACGAGCTCAAAGCTACAATAGCTGAACAAAGGTGGGTCTTTGATATTTGGAAGTGCTATGACAATTGCTAATGGCCAACAAGTGTGGAGCTCGACACCTTCAACGCGGACGTCGAGGAAGCAAAGGCGAAGCTCGATCGCCTGCAAGAGAAGCTCAATGAAGCCGAGTCGCAGAAGCAGGAGGTCATCTCGGTTATCGACGACGCTGAACGCCGCATCCATGTACAGAAGACTAGCACGCGTACTGAGATTTTCCAACTCAAAGGTAAGGTGTAATCCTCCCTGACGTCATCAAAATGCTCAGTTTTTACGCAGATGAGCTGGAGGCTCTCCAGAACCTACATATGTGGAGAGTCACCAAGATTCTCCCAGGGTCGTTTGAATTTACATATGCATCAAGCCATTGTGTCTCGATTCCTTGCACAAAGTTCCGTCCAGTCGTTGCAGATATCCAGATTCGACGAGCAGAGCATGCCAAGATGAAGTACAAAGAAGCTTTTCCGGTTCTGAGCACGTTGGTCCTACGAACGGCGAAGCAACTGATCAGTCGACCTGAAGATCAAGCTATTCGTCAGGTAAGAAAACGTTATTGGACGATCTCGCGGCTGATCATTATCATGAGTAGATCGTCCAACGTCTTGGGGATTATTGGTCGTCTTGCGCACAACTCCAGACTCAGCTCAAGCTCGTCGCTATCAAGTACCCCCTTTCCATCCAGGAGACACCTTCAGGCTTCTCTGCCACTGCGACAATCTTGTTTCCGGGCGTCAAAGCCAAAGTGCTGATATCATTCGTATTCGATACCCCAGTTTATTCTTCCTGGCCGATGCTGATCCAATCCACTCGTTGCGATGTGCGGGTTGCATACGGCTCTATCGAGTGAGTGCAATCGTTGACACGTTCCTCTACCCCACTAAACCTTCCCAGTCGAGATACCATCTTGAAAGCTGTATCTGCACGCTTGCAACAGGCTACTCCCGTCAATAACCATGCATGCTTGCTGGACACCTGCATGGAGGCGGCGGATTGCTATGTATAAGCATGTATTCTTATCTTTATTGTATCGAAGATCGTCACGATTCGTAATTTGATTCTGGATAATATACTTTGTACAACGTCATTACAGAGGACATGGCTAGAGAGGTCAACATGACGAAACATGCATGGGGTTGGATATCCAGTGTATCCGCCAGACATAAATGGGTCGTGAATGTAACCTAAAGTGAGACGGATGAGACCTACGAGACAAAAACAGCGCAAGGGAAGGACGCACATAAATCAGGCACGTAGGGCTCGCACTCGCTCCTGGTTGTGATCCAGCACAACCAAGAAGACGTTTAACATCTCACGAGTGGTTCGCAAGTTATTCCTCTCATCGATAGCCTGGTCTTTCACTGAAGACCACAAGCAGGCAGCCTCCTTGGCGGCACACGATGCCTCCATGCTCTTATGCAATTTGGCAAGCATGTCATCCCACGATTGGCGAGCCGCCTGGTGACCTTGCTCAAAGCCCTTCTTTTCAGCTTGCTCGCATCGGTTTTCAGCTTGCCTTAAATCATCCTGAAGCGACACTGTGAACGCAGCTCGTTCCTCATCCACTCGTTCTCTCGCCTCCACGTTGGCATGTAGTTGTTGCTCGAGGAAGGAGATTTGCTTGGCAAGCTCCTCCGAGTCCCTGATACGACACTGCTTTGCAGCGTGAAGCTGGTCCTCGAGCTCCTGCAAACGCGAAAGCCTTTCTTTCGCAAGGTTTTCCGCCTGTGCAATTTGCAGACGGAGAAGGGTGATAGTACCATCTGCAGGCGGCGGGAATTCAACTGAGGTCTCGAAGACGGTGGCAAGGTGATGGATTGCAGGAGAAGGCGTGACGTCCGGGAGAAGAATTTGCGAGATCGAGCCGTAGCCAGCAGGAGATGGTAATGCAGATAGATTCGGTGTCTCCGGAACATCCAGACCAAGGATGCTCACGTTCGGCGAGGGACCACCCGGTGTGAAAGGAGCCGGAATATCTGCCAGTCTACTCTCCAGCTCCTCGCGTGCGAGGGTATGAGAGTCCTCGGCTGTCATCTGCTCCCATGAGAAGATCGAACCACGATTCTGATCAACACTGCGACCTTTAGGTCGCAGTGCCGGAGAGCTCTCTGACGTGGGGGGTAAGGGGGACAGATACGAAAGGTTGGCTCGAGTTGGGAGGAAGCTGGATGGTCGCGAGGGTGTTTGGAGCTCTGAATCATTGGGCCGATACTTCGTTGTCTGGATTCTCGGAATTGCAGGAGTCGGGGCTGCGAGAGATGCTACTGGGGCAAGGAGAAGTTCAACATCATCAACTTCCACACTGTCCTCGCTATCCCCTTCAGTAAGCTGTGGAGGTTTCACGGGGCAGTCCTTCCCGTTACCGCCAAGACTGATGACGGAAGCTTGACGCGAATGACGAGCAAGTGGTGACTCGGGGGGTTGGCGTCCTGTGGCTCTCGACGCGTTGGGCGTTTGACTGTTTGAACGTCCAAAACCAAATGGGTTCTTGAGAGAGGTCGAGCCCAAGGGTGAGGGCTGAGAAGAGCTGCAAGAGGAAGCAGAAGAGGAAGGTCGCGTGGTCGGAATTCGCGAGGGAGACGACGTTGCGGTAGTTTTGACTGTTTTGGATGGCCTCGCGGATCCTGCACGTGCTGGAGAGCCAGAATTTGCGGGGGAGGATCGGATCGTCTTGGATTTGGTAGGTGTGGAAGGCGTAGTCGGGCTGGGAAGGCTGACCTTGACCGGCAATGCTCTGTGTGGCAATGGGCTGATGGGACGGTCACGCTTGCCCTCAGTTGACCGAATGGTACCTTTGCTTTTCGGTGAATCTTTGAGGTCACCGTCATCTTCTTCCGAGGTACTGAAGCGTCTGCGAGTCCCCGCACGCACAGGGGAAAGAGGCTTCTTAGTCGACTCAACGATGACCGACTTGGGCCGATACTTTGGCAGGGCGGAAGAGATGGTAACAGAGCCGTTCGCGTTCCTTGGACGCAATGTAGAGCGCCTTGACGGAGTGGGAGGTTGAGGGTCAGTGGATTTCACACCGAGCTCGTCTGCAAGAATCGGAGCGTGTCTGAGCAGAGATGAGTGTCTCCTGCTGTTGCGAGTGGTTATGGTTTTGTTGGAGGGGTCATCCTCCTTTCCATGGGGTGGAGTGGGTGGCTTTGGTCTCTGAGAGACACTTGCGTGAGGGATCGCGGTGCTGTTCATGAGACTGTGACGGCGCGTGGAAGAGTCCTTTGGTTTGTCCTTTGATTTCTTGAGAGCGCTGTCGCGGGGCTCCTTGTTGATCACGTCTGCGAGAGCCTTACTGACAGAGGTGAAATTGAGGGATTGACGAAGAGAGGGGCGTGTCGAAGGTTTGGGTGGCCGAGAAGGCTTGATGGTGGGTTCTGGAGACATGAGGATAGCAGATGCACTGTGAACGTTTCCAGGTAGAATTAGAATGTGTAAAGGTCGTAGATAGCGTGTAAATGCGGATCAGACTGTTCCAGCCAGCGTGCAGTGCAGTGTGGCCCTCGTCGCGGTCGTCAAAGTTTGAAAACCAACCAGCCGGGTCAGTGGCGTTGTCTACTAAATATTTGTACACTACCCACGGCTCACCACATAAATCTACCAACACCTTCACGCTCCATGTACAAGAAC
>JBBPRJ010000319.1:0-11228 GCA_038092975.1 Chalciporus piperatoides | reverse complement strand
CCTGGTTAGAGCTAGAACACGCACCAAACACACCCGAGGGACAACTTTGGACTCGGAGCCCAAGTCCTCTCTACGAAACCGAGACGAAACCGAACGCCGTACGCCATTACGTATGGTGGACGTTTGGTGACGGTTCAAAATCCCGGTCGGCATCGCGATAATTTCAGACTCCGATGTATTATTTCTAGGGTTAGGTTTTATTAACACGATGACATCCGACCGTGACGGTCACAATCTGGATATGACTTGGTATCTGCAGATCCGTGATGCAAGGTTATCTATGATAGTGTCGGACAAAATGTTAGTCATTTTCAGCACAGTGTTGTTCAGTTGTGATATGGTGTCATGTATTTTCCAGTTAGTCTCGTTCGTTTTCAATGCAACATCTTCCGAGGGAAGGAACGGAGGAAAAGCCAGCTCGAAGGAATGTAGTTGTCGGGGACGTTGAACCACACATATATCCTCCGAATGTGTTGGAATCAGTCTCAGGATTATCACTCACCATGTTCATCAGCACACGTTTTGAGGAAGTGAAATAAGACCCAACGTTTTCTGTTGTGTCCGAACCAGTCTGATGATAACACAGACGGTCGAGACTCGATAGCGAACGAAAAACATGAACACAAGCACAACACATTCGTTGCGTTGTGCGTGCGTTCGTGTCGCGTTCGACGGATCCGTCATCATTGGGAGGGGGTGAGAGTCGACTGCGAATGATGTGGTCGACGTCGATGGGATGAGGGGGTTCGTCGTCGTCGCCATGGGAGGGGGGCACGGCGAATGCAGAAAAAACGACAACACGAACACGAACACGAACACGAACGCAACGCTCATCGTTGCGTTCTCGTTCGTTCAAATGGTGTGGTGGTGTGGTGGTGTGGTGTGGTGTGGTGTGGTGTGGTGTGGGTGAGTTGTGGGGACGAATAATCATCGAAAGCCATTGGGAGCGCGAAACGGATGGTGATGATGTCGAAACGGAAGGGAAACACAGTGGTCCGGACGGCGGAATGAGCGGCACATGCTGCAACTCGAAACGAGTCAAAACGGACCCGCTAGCTGGAAACTGTCGGTACACAATGTGTTTGTCGTGCTCGCCGTGGTATGGTGAGGGCAGCAACACTGTGGGGTTCGTCGGTCGATGATGATGGTGAAGTGATGATGAGGACGGGAGCAAGGAGGACGAGATGAGCGACGACATCGTCGTCGTCTTCGGTCGAGGGTGCCAGTGGTGAGGGGAGGGGAGGTGACGGCGAGAACAAGACAAGGAAAAATGAAACGCACACAACTGTCCGTGATATGGAAGAAAATACCAGGGATCACGTGTGTTGCATCATTCCTCGTCGTCGTCTGGGGTGTTTCGCTCTCATTAACGCTCGCCATTTCATCGCCTTTGTCGGATGCTGTTGGCGACTCGTTCTGTCGCGTTATCAGTGTCCGAGTTTGACGTGTTTCGGTCGTCGGTGAGGTTTGTCGACTCGTCGACATCATCCGGCGGCTCGGTTGGCTGCGAGAGGAGCTGCGGGTATGGGTATCAATACCTGGGCAGGTTACCTGTACTCGTGATGTTCCCTATCCACGAGCGAGGAGAGCCGGGGGATTGAAAGTATGCTTGACATGAAGTACTTCATTCTCTGTGCTCGTGTTCCCAACACGATCACAGAGATCACGGGAAACCTCAGACCTGGCTGGATGTCGTATGTAGGAGTCAACCGTGGGTGACCAGAAATGGGAGCAGGACGGTCTTTATGAGCACTGGCAGTGCCATAGACAATAGGCGCTATCAAACCCGGAAGGCAGGCGGACGAGATGGTAGCTGGTTCGCGCTTCATTTCGCCCCTGGCTCGACTTGTACAGCGCCCAGTTCGCTCGAATAAACCATTTCAAGCCTCGAATCGCAGTCTGCATTGATGCAGCTGCGCGTTTCGCTCGTTTTGACTCTCCAGTCTGTTCGTCAACTTCTACCCATGCGCCAGCATGGTTTCACTGAGGGTCTTCTGGTCTTTGACCAGAGCAACATGTGTATAACAGATGCCAGTGGGTCCAGATTTTCCGTAGGACTCGGGCTGTGGAATATCCCTGTGACCATAACAAGGGAGCGGATATACTTGTATTATTATTATATTAAGAGAGCATTGCATGCGGAGAACGAAAAAGAATTGCGGACTTTGAAGAATTCGAACCGTCACCAAACGTCCACCATAATTACGTACTTTAGCGCGTGCAATGTAGCGCATTTTGCATATTTGACATCCCGGCAAACATGCATGCTAAAAACTAGAAAGTTCCCTTCGCCAAGTCCGAAATGACAAGGGCCCTGATCCTTCGTCCGAGTCTGAGAAATGGAAAGGCCGGCGTTTTTGGACACCAGCCCATCCAGTGACTGGCAAGCAATTCCACCATCCACCCTTTTTCGGACCAGCGAGCGGATTGACGAACACATCTGTTGAAACTTGACCGCATGACAATAATGAAGCGTGGGTTCATGAGGTTCCCGACTTGATGGAATAGGCGAGCGATATCGCGAACGCGCTTGGCATGTAGCTCAAAAGGACGGTCAGTGAGACTTTGTTGTAAAGATAGGACGTGGTCGGAGCATCGGTATGAGGTCTTTGAGCGAAATGATTGAGGTTTGTGTCGGGCAATGTGGTTGGTTGCATGACGGACCATTCGAAACACAGAGGAGAAGGTATTAGTAGCAGAGGGTTCAGCGAGTACTCCGTCGTACAGAAAACACTCGATACCCTCAACTGCGCGAGAAACGTTTCGTCTGCATTGGAGGAGGCTCTGCTTCCGTATACGCATAGGATAGGCGAGGGTACATAGTACAGGGTATCAACCAAGAGAATCGTAGGTCGTCTGAGCGTGCTGCAGTCCAAAGCGAATAGTTACTCGCATCATATCTGAATCATCAATACAAATGAGTGGCAGAGGATGTTAGGAGTTCCCTAACACCTATCGCATCGTGCTCATAGTGCTGTTGATATTGTTCATGTTGTTCATGTTGTTGTTATTCCTGCGGCGGGTTGCCTGGTCGCGGCGCAACTTCTCGATGTATACGAACGTGAGGATTATGTGGTCCAACATAGGTACCACTTCGGAAGAGACGTCGAGATAAGGGGGGTGATACTCTTTCATGATTCCGGGATTCTCCCTGTGGAACCTGGCAAGTTCTCTGTCAACACCCGCAGGCTTAAGCTACATCGACGGATCGCTGTCAGCTAACAGAACACGAGCGATACGGGCCAAGATGACATACCCAACATTGAGGTGATATTTTCCACTTGTAAGACTTTCCGTCCGGACCTACGAAATAACGTCCACTTTTTTACGATCGCATCAGCGGCAATCTCAACGTTGACCTATGGGGTGCACCTACGATTGCCACGTTTGCTTCTGGAACATCGCATCCGCGTCGGTCACCTTCCCTTGGAACTGGATAACATCACCAGTGAAACTGTGCCATTCGACGGTTCCCAGTGTCTGCGGAAGGCCAGTAGAACGGCTCCAGATATACTTGGTAATCGTGGTGACCTTGTTGAAAGCCCAAGGTGTCGAGATGGTGTAGAGTTTGTGACCCTGCTCGTCAGAGATGTCTGTGTTCAAGTGGTTGGACTCGCTGAATATGAGTCGTGGCATGTTGTGTGCGTGGATCCTACGGACGAGAGAGATGGGGGCAGGTGCATATGCAGCAATACAGGACGTGAATCCTAAGGTCTAAATAGCGTTTGAGGCGGTGTGCGGGAAGGCGGTGTGGGTATAACTTTTGGTTGGCTTTCAGGGCGGCCTCAAGTCCAGTGTACCTGTGGGCTGTAAAAGCCGCCATTCCTGTACTTTCGGTCACTGTGAGCATGAGCAGAGGATGGACAGATATTTATTTTGATTATTTCTTTCGACAAGACCTGATTTGGACATAAAAAGCACAGCTCCCCATCAAATTGGCCACGATAACATCTTTTTTTTTTTTGGACAAGCGATGAAATTAGGCAGCAACTGACATGTCTAGTCCTACCTAATACGCTAAGGCGGAGGCGCTGCTGCGGTCTCCGGTCCGAGGAAAAATGCTTTTACGCACGCCCTATGTCATAGGGGGTGTGGGACTCGATGAGCTACCTGGTTTCCCCGGTAAAGAATGGGGGGCCTGAGTAGTTTAATACCCACTAAAACCTCTAGATTCGTTGCCCAGTCCTCTGGTGGGTCTGGGGCGTTTAGTGTGGATCGCCATGTGCTTTCGATCTTGCGTTTTAGTCCTGGTGGTTTCTTTGATTTTGCTCTCCTCCGGTCGATATTAAGTCTAGTGTTAATTTTCCCTTCCCACATATTCAGGATTGCGTTCGGGGTGAGCTGTTTGTTGTCTATTACTCTCCCGCACCGGATCACCCATATTAGATGTGCGGATTCGGCCAGGAGGATGGTTCTTAGTCTTGCTTTTCCATTATCGTGTTGGGTTGGGGCTCTTCCTGCGTCGTTATGGTTTGTTGGCTTTAGCGATCCGCATCCGAGGAGGTGCCCAATCGTGGGTTGTTCCCACTCTCCGAAGTCTCGGGGCCATAGTTGTTGTGCTGCTGCCCATATAATAGTTCGTTCCAGGCTAGGGCATTCAGTTAGTATGTGATCTAGGGATTCGATCGGGTCATTACATCGAGAGCATTTCGCGCGTTGTTCGTAGTTTGGGATGTTCATCCAATAGTTACCTACCCGTAGAGCACCATTTATCGCTTTGTAAAGGAAGGTTTGTACTGGTCGTCTTATGTCCGCGTTTCTAATATTTTTCCATATCGATTTGTCCGTCTCCAACGTTCCCGTTGTGCTTTGTACTGCATGCCTTGTAATATCCAGGTTCATTAGTGTTGTTCGGGTGTACGTTCTAGGTTTTATGTTAGCTATCAATTTGTATGCTGTGGATTGAGTGATTTCTGATAGTTTCGCTCCTTGTGCATTGAAGTCGTCTGGGACTTCTAGGTCGATGTGGTCAGGTTGTGCTTTCCGGGCTCCCTCGTTTGCAAGTCGGTCAGCTTGTTCATTCCCTTCTGTTCCGTCATGTCCTTTTACCCATTGGAAGATCGTTGGGGCGGTTCTTGTTCTTAGTTCATATGCGGCTCTTTGGAACCAGCACTTGTTACTTATTCCATTCCACCCGGCGTCCTCCCAAGATTTGAGGTGTTTAGTTAGGCCGTTGATTGCGTACATAGAGTCTGATATTATTGTTAGTGGTATCGTCGGTCGGGCTAGTTGTAGGGCTACTGTTATCGCCGCTATTTCTCCTGTCTGATTAGATTGATCGGGGCCCGGTACTTGGATTGCTTTGTTGTTCGGGTTGTTATTTCCGAACCAGATCCCAGCACCGCATTTTGCATCTAGTTTCCCGTTGTTGATGCTTGAGCCGTCTGTGTACACTGTGATGGGTAGAGCGTCTTCTCCTGGTTCTACACGGGGGGCTTGGAGGCGGTGGGCTGGTTGTGTTGAGGTGAGTTTATTTGGGCCGAGTATTCTAAAACATTCGTTTAGTGAGCCTCTCGCCGTCAGGGATGGGTTAAAGGTGATTCCGTCTCCTTTTTTTAAGTCAGCGGACCTGTTTTTCTCTTGTCTTCTATGTGTAAGTGTTAGGTTGTCCTTTGGCGGTGCCGTTTGGGGATCATATTTTGGTTCAATGTAGCCAATTATATCGCGGGCCAGTGCTGCGCAGTTGTGTGGGTTCTGGCAGCCCCTTCTGCGGTCTTTCCTACAGTCCCTGCATACGCAGGCTCGGTTTGCGTGGTGAGTGGAATTGTGGTCAGTGGTACGTTTGCTGATCTTAACCAGATCTCGTATTCGTTTTGCTCTGTGTGTCGTTCGCAGGCATTTTGTTTTTGTCTTATGGTATAGGCGCGGTGGGACTCCTATATGGTGCCACGCCGGCAGTTGTCGTTTGAGTGATTTGGAGAGCTTTAGGGGCGCAAAGGTGAGGTTCCATTTTTGCGCTGATTTCAGGAGTGCGATAACCGGTCTGGGGATTTTTTTCCCTGTTCGTGGTTGACGACCCGAGGGTCTCATTGTTGTAAGGAACGTTGTAATGTCATCGGGGTTCTGTATTCCTTTTTTTTGCGCGCAGTTGATTATGGCATCTGTGACATACGCCCATGTTGGCCGTGTCCATTGTTCGTTTGAGAGGTACGTTTTCAGCCATACTATCTCGATTGCATGATTTCTTGTCTCAAGGTTTAGCAGGTCGATCCCTCCATCCTCACGTGGCTTGTACAGTTGTTCCATTCCTAGGCCTGGCGGGGAGCGTTCACCATTCCATATGAAGTCTCTTACTGTTTGTGTCAGCGTTTTAAGGGTTTGATCTGGCATCCCCTGTGCTTTCGTTAGGAACTGTGTCATCCCCCCTACTACCATTTGCACGATCAATCGTTTAGCGTCTAGTGTTGGGTGCGAGGAGCCCCAACGGTCTAGTGAGTGTTTTATTTTGTCTATCGTCGTCATCCAGGGCTGTGTTTGATCTAGATCGTTTCCTATCCATGAGCCTAGTATTCTCGTTGGGTGTCCGTCCTCCGCTATTCTTATCCCTTCTTGTAGCGGGGGGTCTAGTGGGTGCAGGCGTCGCGTTTGGACTATTCGGTCTCGATGTAGTTTTGTCCCTATCGGTATGATTTCTGTTTTTTCGAGGTTGAATTTTGCTCCTGATGCTTTACACCAGGTACTAAGTATCGTTTCGAGCGTAGAGTACTTGTCGTCTTTTGATAGGTACACTGTCGTGTCATCGGCGTACATGTTTACTATAACTTTATCGAGAGTGTTCGGGATGGAGTATCCTGTGAGGTCTGGTGAGTTTCGTATTGTGGCCGCTAGAGGTTCTATTGCTAGGTTAAAGAGTAGACACGATAGGGGGTCTCCTTGTCTGACTCCTCTTGTTACTTGGTACATTTCGCTCATGACGCCATTGACCATTACACCGGTCCTGGCATGTTTATATAGTGATTCTACTGTGCGTACGAAGAAGTCGGGGAGGCGGTATGTTCTTAGTGTGTCTAGAAGGTATCTATGGTCTATTTTATCATAAGCTTTCTCTTGGTCTAGGGCGACTATGATCCCGTCTTCTTCCATGTAGTCGGCGTAGGCGCACATCGTCTCTGCTAGCCTTATTGGGTCGAATATTGATCGTGTCGGTACGAAGCCAGTTTGGTTTGGGTGGAGTAGTGAACAGGCGTGTTGCGCTAACTGGGTAGCTAGTACCTTCGTCATAATCTTGTAGTCCGTGTTTAGCAGGGTTATCGGTCGATAATTTTCTATCTTTGTTCGGTCCTTCTTTTTATATAGTGGGCACATCCATCCTATTGAGAAGTCGGTTTCCGGTTTTACTCCCTGGGTTTGTATATTATTGTATACGGTCGTTAAGCATTTTACAATGTTAAATGACGGACGATTGTCCTTCTCTGTTCTTAGATGGGTCTCATGGATTGTTTTCCATAGTTCGTACGGTATTCCATCTAGTCCTGTTGCGGTGCCGTTCTTTGATACTCGCAGCGCTGTTTCTACCTGTTCTTGTGTGATTTTTTGGTGGAGGGGTGATTCGGGGTCATTGAATTTTTGAGTCTCGGGAATTTGGGCTAGGACATCTTGTTGTGCTCTTTTCCTTTCCGGGTTTTCTGGGTTTAGGAGGTCTTTTGATTGTAGGTCGTTGTGGTACCTTTTCGCAATGTCGGCCATCTCCGACGTCTTGGTTGTTAGTCGGTCAGTTTCTATGTCGCGGATCGCGTAGATGATATCCCTCGGGCGTTTCGGGGCGTTTACCTTAGACCAATATTTGTTTATTTTTTCACCTTTCTCGTGCCATTTTGCTTGTGACTGTGCGCGTTCGTTCCCATACCTTTTGTTTTCTAGGTGCTCTAGTTCTCGTTGGAGGAGGGCGATGTTTAATCTTGCTTCCGGGTCGGTGTCAATGTTGTCGCTACGTTCTTGTCTCGTTATATCTTCCTTTAATCGTTTGATTTTGTTCGAGATCTTCGATATCTGTTTCTTCCCCGTTCGTTTTATTATGTCCGCTATGTCGTTTTTGAATTGCATCCAGTGTACTTGTGGATCTTGGGGATGCTGGGGCGCGTTTTCAAGGGTTTGCTGTAGTTGTTTACCTCGTTGTGTGATGCGTTCCATTAGGGGTTTGTCCGATAGTAATGTCAGCGGTAGTGTCCATCTACCGGGGCCTATGAAGGGGGTTTTCGGTGGGACTAGTCTTACTAGGATCATTTTATGATCTGTTGGGATTGCGGTTGATGTTGTTTCCCAGTCATGTAGGGAATTTGTTAATGACCATTTAGCGTATATTCTATCTATTCTCGACATTGAGCGGGTGTTGCTGGTGAAGGTGAAGGATCTTGTATGTGGGTTTTCGTGTCTCCAAGCGTCACGCAAGTGAAGGGATTCTCTTATTTCTCTTAGGGCTTGGACTGCATTATGATCGTCTTCGTGCGCTGGGGCTCGGTCTATCGGGTCTTCTATAAGGTTGAAATCGCCGTTCATTATATCTATAGAGTTGATGTTTAGGTCGTTCAGTTTCTGTTTTATTGTATTCCAGAAAGGGGGGTGTTCTTGTGGGGCGTTTGGGGCGTAGATGTTCAGTATTGTCAGGGTGTGATCATTGTGCCATTTGATGCTCGCTACCAGCGCTCTCCCTGGGATCAGTTCATAAGCTTTTATCGTTTTAGCCGCTATCTTTTCTTTATTTATTAGTATGGCCACTCCGGCGGAAGTGCTGGGGCGATTTGGGTCCGATGAGGTGAGCGCTGTTATTTTGTGGCCGTATAGTTCGTTTATCGTTGCTACATGTTGTTCGTTTAGGTGGGTCTCTTGAAGGCATAAGATTCCTATCTGTTTCTGTCTGATCACCCGTGTTATCGCGGTCCATTTCGATATTTGATTGTTTTCTTGAAGCTGGGGTGACTGGCGGCCATTCATGTTTAGTGATGCTAATAATATATTTGCTCTCGATTTCTTAGTTGGGCGGTTGTTCCTCGGTATGTTATTTAGAGAGTAGTCGGGGGTTGGGGGTGGCTCAGGTGGCGGTTCTGGTTGTGAGTTCGTACTATTGTTATAGTCGTTAGTATCTGGTCGTCCAGGGTTCACTCTGGTTGGAGTTATTGTTCTCAGCTGGTTTGTTGGTTGGTTCTCGTTTCCGTTTTGTTGGTTGTTCTCAGGTTCAGAGTCCTCTTGGGGACGCTGAGGGGTCCCAGGTCTGAGTCGTTGACTGACCTGCCCACCTTCCGTTGCTCGCAGCATGTCATTGGGGAGGTCTCCGGTGGGGGGGTCTTCCCCTTCATGCCGCGAGAGACTTGGACCATGACCGTTATATTCGCGACCGGGTTGGGTTGTGGTTGGATTTGTTATACTGACACGTCGTGTACTTTGCTCGCCTTACGACGTATTCAGGTGAGCCAGGGGCAACTACCGGTTGTCGCGGTGATCTATGCTCAGATCAAGGTGTTGTCTTCGCCTTCTCGTCGTCGACACTTGACAGGGCTTCGGGTCCTACCCAGCGGCTCGATCTTGACCTAAATAGGTCTCCGCTTTTTATTTTACGAATCGTGTTGGCTTTCCCGTCCTGCGTACAGTCGGTATATTTGGGCCTACACGTACCCTTCGGTGTATTCGAGAGTGGTGATAAGTCTTTCACTTATCTTTTCCGGTTAGAAGGTACCGGCACAGTTCGCAAACTAGTCATTTTATTTACATGGATCGGTTCGTAAAGTTAGGTATTGTATGTGGCGGCATATGTAGTTGTGGGCTAGGTGCGTCTATGGAACTGTTTCTTCGACGGGCCGGGTTCGTAGTGCTTGGGGCCGTTCCACCCTGGGATGTTTGGGAATTTGCACAGTCCACGCGGGTGGCAGGTAGAGTGGCAGATCGCACAGCCTGGCATCGTGCACGGTACTCCTGTACCGTCGAGGGGGGTGGGGTAGTTGATTTTTTTAATTATGGCGTGGACCGCTGTCCAGGCTTTTGGGTTCTCGGTGGGGGTGGTGACGAAGATGTTGAAGCGGGGGAGAGGTACTCCACCGAGCCCTTTGTAGTCGAGGACTTCTACCTTGATTGAGGCGATGAAGTCAAGGATTGCCGCAGCGAGATTGGGAGCGAAGGCAGGGTCTTGCCAGGCGCTGTCGAGTCTCAGGATTGTGGATTCTATATTCTTCCTGGTTTGCTCCTCGTTCCAGGCTTTTTGGATCGTTTGTTTTACGAAATCTGTGTCTCGCGAGGAGAAGTTCGCGATCGTAATGAAGAGGGATGGGAGGGTGGAGATCCTGTACGCTTGCGCTTCGAACGTGATCTTGGTTGACGACCAGATTGACTGGTTCGTGATAATGTCTAGGAGATTTGGATCAATGTCGAAGACGAAGAAAACGTTAGACTTGGGGAGTTTGCCCGGTGGGGCTTGGGGGGGTGAGATACGGAAGGATGGTTCGATCTCGTATGCCTCAGCGATTTGGGTGATGGACGTTTTCAGCTGGGCTACAATAATGGGGTGTCTCTCCAGCGGGTTTTCTCCGTCGTAGTCGAAGATACGAGCTAGGAATTTATGGGTGTTGATGCGCGACCACGTTGAGAGTTGGTTTGGGTCGATGTGGGCATGCAGTTGGGCCGCGTGGAGCAGATGGATGCTTGGGAAACCCTCGGGTGGTTGGGCCGTGAAATGGTTAGGGCTTTGCTTGGCAGCGTTCTGGGGGGCCATCATGGAGGTATTTTCTTCTTCTACCTCCAGGTACGCAAGGATGTTGTCTTCGTCTGTAGCGGTTGGGAGTTTAGAGGGCTGGGATTTGACGTAAGGCGTCAAGGTAGTCTTAGGGGTAGAAGTTGTGAACGGGTCGTCAAGAAATTCTCCTGGTTTGGGGGCGTGCATAGAGTCTGCGATGCCTTGCGTCTCAGCGCTCTCTGTGAATATGTCCATCTTATCTTTCTGTCCGTTATTCTGCGGGGTGTTGGAGGTACTCATATCTGAGGACCTACTACTGGTCGAACTTACCTAGTGCTTGTTGGAGCGGTGGAACGTTGTGGTTCGAAGTAAAGAATCGATTAGATCTCAGATAGGCTGAGTCTGAATGTAAGTACATGCAGCGTGGTAATAACTTACTATACTAGAAGTATACGCTACATTTAACACGGGGCAGGGGTGAATGGTGGGTTACAGAGCGGGGTGCTGGTTAGCGGCTTGTGTAGGGGGGTGTTTGCTAGTGGGGACGGTTGGTGGGGGGAGAAATGCG